>VMBQ01004410.1:0-77968 GCA_007657795.1 Dreissena rostriformis | reverse complement strand
AATGACTTACATCCAAACATCGACTGATTTAACAACTTCCTGTCGAACATGACGTCATCAGCATTTACACATTCATTTTAAATATTTGGAAAATACGTTTTTTGCTGTTTGTGTTGCTTTCTGTGGATAAAATGTAATACATCTTGGTATCAAATTGTTTGTTTTGATGAATCTGATTATTTTTTACAATAAAACAAAACATTGTAATTAAGTCTTAGTAGCCTCCACACATGACTGATATATGAACTTCCTGTTGACCGTGATATAAAAAAAGATATCAGGCAACAGGATATCAAGCAGATATCAATGTGGTGGTATGATAAATAACTATACGTTCCAAAACAAAAACAGATATGTTTTTTTGCGATTTATACGTGAGTAAAGAAGACATTCACAACATATACGCCTACTTTTCTTCATATTAGAAGCACGTAATACGTAAGTACTGAAACACCGAAATGATGAATGCATCAATGGTATAAATATCATTTATATACAATGAAAAATGTATTTATACTGTCAGAGTATACCTCAGAAAATAGATCGGACCTAACGATTGTAGGAACATAAACAAATAAAAAAGGAACTTATATCTTATTTTTATGATTATAGTAATAATTCATTTACGATGTTCTTATTTTAACCAATTATGTTTAACGACCATATTAAAGATATATTTTTTGTAAACATCTCACGCGGCAATTGAAAGTGATTTTACATGGTAATAACATGGCAACCTAATATTAAGACATACTCTTCCCCTCGATATATACCGGTATGTCAAATATGTGTTAAGATGTCTATAATTGTGCTTTGCGTGACATCTGCAAATAATATAAGCAAGGCATTGAAGAAAGGGCTCTATAAGACTTAAGCAATGCAAAACATGTATCTCAATATGTAAAGAATAGCTGTTGAAACGTTCTCGTTATAGACTGACCACATAACCAACTTTGAAACGTTAGTTTTCTACCACTGTCAGTGCACCATAGTTTATAGGAAATGAGGTTCCTTTCTTCCACCATACTATCTTGAAACAAATTGAATGTGACAATAAACGTGAACATTAATGTAATTATACGTCAATACAAACTGTCTTCGCCTTGTTTGGGCATAATTTGATTAAAAATACGATTGCATTTGAAGGTAACTTGATCATTACAGTGCTTCAAACGGAAAAGAAATTCGTTCAGGGAGAAACCGTTTAAGGCAAATCTGAAAACGATCTGAAAACTATCTGAAAACGATCTGAAAACGATTGCTCCTTAAAACATCCGTAAAGTAAAACAGTATAATATAAAACAATAATTCTCATTTGTTTAAAGATTCATTACAAGTATTGTAATGCTTCCATACTATATATAGCAAGGTATATCAGAGCAACCTTTCCTTTCTTTATAATTACACCGATATTGCCTCGTCTCCTTTCTCGCTTTGACGAATTATGCTGGCCACCCCATTTCATGATTACAAAATATTACAGAGCGTGATATGTTAATATAAATAATCCCAAAATTGCAATAGAAGCGCATATTTATGATTGTATTGCTTTGCCAGTGTCAAAGTTACTCTGAATAATGGAGGAAAAATTACATATTTCATTTATTTGTTTATGACCGAATTTATTAAAAGTTACTTTAGCAGAATTTAAAAATAAATTGTTAGGTTTGGTTTTTATATATATTTTGCGTAATATATCAAACAAACTGAATTTATATCGATTTCTTTTGATTTTTTTTATGTTTATTAATTGAGATATGTATGGGTCTAATAAAGCTTCAATACAAGGTGTCGTTATGGTTGCAAACCTAAAACACTTATGATACACTCGGGATTGTTTATATATATATATATACAATTAATACACATATGTCACCGTAAATAAAAGTATATTATGATCGGATACTTATAAAAGGTCAGGTAACATGAAACAAACATATTGATTACGCATCGTGTTCTATGTGATGTTTGTGTGCCAATAAGAATGCGTCGCGCTTATTAAATTAGGGTAGAATAGGATATTAGTTAAGGGTAACAAAGATAATGTAATCACTTTAATGGAAAGCAATCATTATAAAATTCAATGTTTATTCAGTTGCAGAAGCATTATGTTTGTATGAAGTCTCAGATAAGCATGTGACTTATGGGGAGTGGCATGTTTCTAACAAAATGCCTATGCCTTGTGGCTTTACATCGTNCATGTCACCTACATATGAAACGGTCCATACGATTTTAACAATATAATATTAAATAAAATACTTATGCAACATTTTGTTAAATGTTAAACAAAAAATACAATATATGACAATTTGCAATAATAGAACATTGTTAAATTAGACAATATTGTGAAAATTAATTTATGAGTAAAACCTTAACAAAAAGTATCCACCTGCGTCTAAGATCAAAACTCTTTTAAATAATTCATAGATAACTGAAAATTATATTCAGCCCAAATTGAAAAAGAACAGATACAGTTTCTAATTTTAACAGACAATCTTCTACGCTTAGCACATTAGCCTGCAACAACTGCTTTCCAACCATATTTTGTCTGGGATTTATGGCAAAGCAGCCCTTGGAAAGACGATAAATAGGCGCGAACCACCTGGCACATCAATAACATTGGAAAACGCAAATTAAACCTAACATCGTCTTTAGAACCTGTGAAATATTTCAATATATAACAAGCAAATATCAAACCAATCAAAAAACGTTTTTCTAATCCATTTGAGTTTCGATAAGAAGTTATAAAAAAAGATAAGTATCATAATTCATTCACTGTTTTGTATAAATGTTTCAGATTGCAATATAAAACTCTGTAGCGTATGCTTATTTTTCATAGAAAAGGTTCACAAGGACATTTGTTGATTTGCGTAAGAAAGCGTTCATGTATATTACGTGTCTCATGTTAATTATCACTATATTGAGAAAATAGTTAAGTGTTAAATTGAGGTTCGTTCATTTAGCGCGGCTTAAACCACGGACATTGGCGAGTGGTTCATGAATTCGTGTCAAGTAAATACAGTTATTGATCCTATCATTTGTATAAAGTCTTTATTTTAAAAATAACCACAAGAAAAGGGTGATGAACTTCATATGAAGTCAATACTATGAACAATATTACATGATAGTTTTTCGAGCGTGACAGCTTTATCCCTAGGAAACTGAATTCTGACAGAATTGTTAAAATAATGTCAAGTCTAAAATGAGCAGAGTGATTAAGTTATTATTTCTGGAACTTGTATATTAATTAAACCAAAAACGTTGCTACTTCAGGGGATTCGCTGGCAGAAATGAAGCTTAATATATTCCATGTAATGTAATTTAATATAACACTAATATACATCCTCTTTTATAGCTTAAACTAATATATCGTTAATATGGCCGGGATACTGCCCCGGAGAACAGCAAGATCTCCCGAGCGATAGGTCACATTTATGGAAATCGGGTTAAACTCGGGCGCTTAGGTTTTTATTGTTGGCAGACAAACTTAAAAGGGATTCAATAAGACTGGCGTTAAAACATAAGAGTATTCACATCTTGTTTGAAACTCGCTTCAAACATTATATTAAAAGCTGCCATACTAATATCAATTACCAGTACTAGTAATTAAACTAGCACTCCACCTTAGAATTAGTGTACATGTAATAAATATAGTTAAAAGAATTACACATTACAAACTGTTTGTTTGAAAGTATCAACGTAATGTAAACTGTAAAATATATTTAAGAGTAAAGTATACAAACTCTTTTTCATCTATAAATGTATGATAAATGTGTCCAACGCAAATGATAGTGCTTTTAATCAGCTGTTGTCGTTGCCACATACTGATAAGACGAATGAAAACGTCCGATTGGAATTGTTCCTTCGAATACTATGAATTTTGTAGACGTCGATAATTGGTTATTCACATACCGAAATATTGCTTAGCTGCACTAAACTGTACATGAAAGATTACTTAGCTGCAAGAACTGGTTGTATAATGATGTTAACCTTTCGAGGGGAACAATGCACTTGTTTTACGGTTCATCCCGCAAATAGTACCAATCTGCGTTTTAATATCCAGTAATATTTTCTCTAAGTAATTTGGTAATTATATTGCAAAATATAGACTCCAGTTACTCTTTATGTTGCACAATAATTGTTCTTATCCATTACTGTTGTAATAAAACACCAACAATAAACAATGATGAAAATAGTAATCACCGCCTTGGAACGGTGAATGCAAAGCTTTCTAATTTTAACAGCTTTGAGAGCTTGAAGAACCTCACACATAGCACAATTGAAATCACAAACTAAACGTCAGTCTAAAACGATTTCAATTAAATGTACATATACAAACAGAAATTAACACAAACATTTCCAACATATAACGCATGAATCGAATACTTCACGCATACTTTTATTGAACTCCTGACGTAAGTATTTGAAATCTATTTAAACGATTAGGGGGTGGGTTGTAAAGTTATCGGTATACATTTATATGGTCTATCTTTAAAAGATATAAAAGTTATCCAAGTAAGCGATGTGAATACAGAACATATTCAAACAAACTAGGTAAAGATATTATGTTAGTATTTGTGGGTGTGTACTTTGATCCTCTGACGTATTGTAAATTGAAATAATTGGGTATTTGATCAAGAATCGGTGCAGCAACATGGAGATTAACACATAGTTATCTTGTGTGCAGAATAATGTGAAGAACATATCCAATTTTCAGGATATATATGTATCCATAAATGTTATATTTATTGCAGGTTTATAGATTTGTATAAGTGCACTAAATTTTTACAACACATGCATAATTGTTCATATTATGTAATGTTATCGTATTTCAAAGGAATATTGCTTTCATATGTTGCGGCGCATCTAGCAAGAACAATGTTGATTATACTTTTGTAAGTGGCATACATTAACTTTCATATATAATTGTGTAAGAAATATAGCGTTAAAAGCTTGGTATTAATGCATCCACCTTCAACTTAAACAAAAATCATTGAAGACACATACCTTGTTTACACGAAATATTATATAAAGGTGAAAGGCTAAAGGTGCGGTTTAAAGTCTGCTTCGATAACGTATGCATCTTCAGCCGACTTCGACATTAACCCTCCGATCACTGGGAATTAAGTCGTCCGTTTACATATGGCGCAGTAGGCAGCCACGGCACAGTGACTTATTTCCCTCACAGGTACCCATTTATACACCTGGGTGGAGAGGAGCAAGCGTGGGATTAATTTGTTGCTCAGAAAAATCCAGTGCCCTGAGCGGGATTCGAACCAGGGACCTTCAGATCCCTAGACCAGCATCTTACCACTGTCCCCAAGTAGTAGTAGTAGTTGTGAGGCGTGGTGACAATTACTTCCCTTCATCGGTTAAAGAAGACCAGGATGGTCAAATATGAATTCGGTTATGAGGCGTGGTTACAATTACTTCCCTTCATCGGCTATACAAGTCCAGGATAGACCATGGATAAATATGAATACGGTTGTGAGGCGTGGTGACAATTACCACCCTTGATCGGCCATAGTTAAGGGTATACCATGGTCAAATATGAATACGGTTTGGGGGGGGGGAGGCGTTGTTCCCATATCCGCAAGATATCGGCCCTGTTATTCCAGCATAGACAATAGTCAAAAATGAATATGGTTATTATGCATGGTGTCAGTTATGGCCCGTGACCGGCCATAGTAGTCCATGATAAACCATGGTCGATGGTACGCACATGAAATCCTGTTGTTGGTATGTATTGATGTGACAGTTGCACTCCTATCTACCATGACATGCTGGCAGATGTTTTAAAACGTTTTCTCTTCTATCTAACTGCTATTCATTATTCATTTGTTAAAAAAAATATATCCGTTTGAGTCTGTTTGTTTTAAATATGAGAAAGCAATCTAAAAAAAATAGTTTCCAATAGAGCATGGTATGACAGTTTGAACCAACAACATTCATCAATAAATTATTCGTTCAGACAGGATGAATGGATTGGGCCTCAGGGAGAATTTAAATTTGATACTGATTAATCAAAAACGTCAGGATTCCACTGAAGAACATTGATACATTATATGAGTCCTGATGATACTAATTTATTTATTGTTAAATTTAACACGATTCAATAATTTACATAAAGGATAGATTCAAATTACATGCATGTTGTGGTATTTGTGTTTGGCATAAGCATTTTGTGTGAAAATACAATCGACATTTCCCAATTCCATTATATATTAATCGCAGCTCATTTTAAAAATCGTATCCATTTAGACAACAACATTGAATGGTTATTAAAACACAAAATTTGAATAACCTTATTATTATTTTTTTACAGACATAAACATTTTAGTTAGAGTAAGTGTTCACATATTAAAGAAAAGGATACTAGCAATTGTCGTGTACTTTAAATGCAATTGTTTAATTCAAGACATCATAACTTGATGAGCATAAATATTTTACTCGGGCATACATTTTGGAATAAAGTGAGTGAAATTTGCAGTATCATATATATTTTGAATGGGATGCAATGTTCTCGACGACACATAACCCAAATAAACAGTACTTTACATGCTTCTGGTGTGTTAAGTAATTCAAAGTCCAACGTTACTATTTCATTAATTACATAAGTGAAACGTTTTCTAGCTGAAATCAATAAGTGTAGAACATTTGTATTTCAGATGGAGGGCTAGGATGTAATGGAAAACGCAACCCCACCTGTTTCACGGTCATAAAAAGCAAGACACGGCATAGTACTGTTTTTAAGATAAGGTATCCATGTATCACATGACGATAAGATCGATACAGATTCTGTAAGAATATTCTATTCCCAATGGTCTGGTCCGGCTGGCTGTTTTCTTGATTTATTATTGATTCTTTCTTTCATTTCTATTTTTCGTATATTTGCAGGAGCTCCACATAAACCATAAATACTTTATATAACATTTATTGTATCTATAACTTACATTTATTGTCAGTGCGATTATTTAGCAATAATGAAAACGCCACTTGCGAGCGCGCCAACATACAATAATATACATTAAGAAAGACAACCAACTTTTTGAAAAATCCCGAAATTAAGACATATTGACAACCATAATTTAAAAGTGATTATTGACAAAACACAATTAAGATTCGCGGCAAAAGCGATTCTGTTTCAGAACATATTTTGATAGTATAAATATAAGTGTTCAATGTATTATTTTTGCTTTTTATGCATATATTTTTTTAAGATACTTTATGGTATATAAAACAACTTAACATATTCAATTTCGCAGACGTATTCATAATTTTATTGTTTCAACGTTTGTATTAACAAACACTACGAATTACGCAAGTCTCGTTCATTAATCTTTATTTGCCAACGTTATAATGGAATTTGACGCATGAATTCGCTTTTCTCACAATTTTGGGTTTGATCTGAGGCAGATGATATTTCCTCCTTATATAATCGTGTTCGCTCAATGTCGTTCATATAGTACACACAGGCTAGATATTAGAAATTCACGGAGAGTTGGAGATTGTTTTAATAATACTCAATAATGTGTATAACTTATAACTTGTATGTTTTTTGTGTGTAAAATAATTGTGTATAAGCATATTCGAAACAATGTCGTAAATATAAGGACACAAATTTGGTAAAATGTTAAATAGATATGTAAAGTGGATTTTGTAAAAAAAAACAAAAAAAACAAAAAAAAACGAAGAGTTTATGTTTAATCAACATTTATTAATTTTAGGAAAGGTTGTGTTTAGTGATTAAGTTAACATTGTTTTAAAAGATTTTCTCGTTTGTCTGATTTGTCTCATAGTTCAGTTGATTTACGACTAACATATTTCATTACAGTTGTCCCATTTAGCGAAGCACCCTTACATAGAGCTGAATGAACTCAAAACTCAAAACAACGTATCGAAATCGTATTAGTGTTGTGCTCATTTAATTATTCTAATAACGCATGTATTCGAATATAAAATATTTGTAAAAATCGCTCGTGTAACCATTCATCAGCAGATTTGAGAGCCATCAATAGCAGCCAGTATCAATATCAGATATTTAACGGCCTCAGTAGTCTTTAAGGCATTATCAAATCAGTCATTAATCACACCGGTTACCATTGTATATGCGTTATTAATATCATCACTCATTTATTTAAGGGGGTTAATGACACAGGTGTCATCAAACTTATTTATCTTTTCATCTATTCCTGACGGGTGATAACTCGTACGTTAAATCTTGACTCCACATCAAGCATTCGTGGAATGTGCTCTGTATTGACTTTGCAAACGGAATATATAGCGCCTCCATGTGTATCAATAGCATCATGGTACTGCATTATGCAATGGACCTTTTTGTGGTAAATTGGAACCAAAAGGGAATACTAAATACAATAGTGTATTAAAACATTGGTTACAAAAATAATAACCACAACTCGATTGAACTACTTTATTTATCTTGTTTGGAAACACATTTTTTCAAGCTTGACTAGTTAATGATTGTGGACAAAATATGTATGCAAATTTATATAATGAAATATAAAAAACAAACAGAACACATGTCCATGGACTGTTCATAATTTCTTAATTTATTTAGAAAAGAATAAACTTGTTTTCTTTTTAGTGGCCTATAACTCGACAAATGTAAAGGTATATACGAGTTATGAATACATATGCCATAACTATTCAGTTAGCGCATGTGAACAGTGAACAGTATGTTAAAACTCGATTATCATAAGGCATACACAAATAATAACGATATGGAAAAGATATATTGCTTTAATAAACAGACGTTAGTACAGTATATATACATATAGGATCTGACATGAGTTGTCATATCATACCATATTTTATTAAACGAGTTCAGGCAGGAATTTTGTTAGCAAGCGAGCCTTTGGCGAGCTTACTAACGAATTTCTTGGACGAGTGTAATAAAATATGGTATCATATGACAACGAGTGTCAGATTTTTGTTATCACATGCTTTTAAACAAAATAAAATACATCTTAATTTACCAAACAAATGCTGATAGATCTAAAAGTTGATTACTATCGTGACGTCATTTCATGTTGACGACGTCATTTCAAACAAATAAAGCCATGCGATTGGTTGGTTATTGATTCTGTAGCCAATGAAAACGCTTAAAAATGTTGTATTACACATGTGTAATATAAAAAGTACGTAATGTCTGTATTACATTGGAAACAAGGTATAGCATGTGATAAATTGATTTATGTTTCAGTCAGATCAGTTATGTGTACAATTAATTATAGATAAGCCTATAAGAACGTTACAATCAAACTGAAATAACATTTGATAATGCTCAATTTTACGTCGACTTTTTCTATACATAGCCACTATCTGAACTGGTAACGACTTATTTAATTTGTAAAACATATTATTGATGATGTAAGATATCGTCTGTACTGTGCGATGCCGTAGATACAACTTTATATTGTTGAAATCAATCGCTAAAGTTATTTACACGGTGTGAAAGCTATGTATGTGATAAATGCGCGTACGCACTTCCGTATTCATGTCACGCATATAATTCTTCCAGATGTTGAAATCATTCTTAATGTGCACAATAAAAAATAATGTACGTGTGCAAAATACAAATACAAACAAAAATGAAATCTGCAATTAAAATTGACAGAAACCACCTGTACATTGTGATCGGTAATAATGGTGTGATATGTTTCATCTTTTGGACACACTACTTTCTCGTATAGTGTGTATTATTGTTAGCACGAACTCCATTCATAGAGATATCATTGGTTTTTATTTATTAATATGTCTTTCACTAAGTAGGAAACAGTTGTTAGCTATATGTTTAACACACATAGGATTATAAAATTGTTATTTTAATAATTCTTATAAATGACCCGTGTTATATTTACACAGCTACACGCAACATCAATTGAACTAACAATATGAGACAAGTAAATGACAGACTACATGGTGTGCAGTTTGGATCGGATTGGTTCCATGCCGAATTATTTTCGGCGGCTGTTCCTGAAACGGTACAATACAACAAACGTGATTGTAACTCCATAATATCGAGTGTGAAGATTGCAGATTTGTCAAATACTTGCAATTGTTAAACGTAATGAGAAATTGTTAAATTTAAAATGAAGTTCGAAACCAAAACGTTCTGATTCTGATATTTTAAACAAGTTGGTAACTTTCAATTGTCACTTTTCCAAATATGTATTACTTCATCTTAACAATTGTCATTCTAATATGTATATAATGTATCTAAATGGTTCTCCAATATCGAACTACAATAGACTTATTATAAATGCTATAATACTTTCATGTATCGAAAACAAAGTTTTGGTTTTAATACATTTCGAAAACTTATTTTCGAGAACTCGCGGATAAGATTTATGGGTTCAAATATACACAACCTATGTACTAACCTCTTTTCATGAGAGATGTTTCCGCTGAAAAAACGTTAATAATTAATAGACAAAGATAAAAACAACACACATGTATATACACTGACAACTTAAAGTTATAGCGTCAAAATACATCTTCGCAAACTTATCGAACTTTAATCCGTTCATATGAAAGAAAAGAAACAAAAAATGCATTGTTATTTTAACGACTTTAGGACACAGAAACTATGAGAGATTCAACACGAACATTTATCTCATTGTTTTCAAATATAATTATAATATTTTCACAAACAAAATATGCATCGGAAAAAACATTAGAGGAAGTAATCATTTTTTTACGAGTCAGTCCAAAACAACGTTACAAATCAGTAAACAGTGACCTTAAAGGCTGACACTGAAGTGTCATAATGTTCAGACTTGATATTTCACACGACATGTGTGTGTCTAGCGCGAGATAATTCTGTCCATTATGTTAGCAAGACATACACGTATATTTTGTATGATAAATTCAGTGTTTCCTAATGTAAAGATAGCTATAAAAAAATGTCTGTACTCAAGACTGTGCATAAATAACGCTCTAAATATTGCACAGATAATACATAACTCAAACAAAAATCGAAAATTCATGTAATCTATTGTGAATTACTGTTGGATTTATACAATAGATCTGCCATTATTTTTTTCATATACTCATTTGTAACACTTACCATTTAGAACGATTACTTTAGTGCTCGTAATCAGTGTACTCGAAGACCTACAGACGTATGTCCCGTCATCCTCTATTCGCGCACGCGCAATGGCAAGAACGCTGGAAAACGTCCTCTGAGGAAGTGAATAATGCTTGGTGATTTTCAAGCCTTTCTCTGAGAGAGATGTGAGCTTTTGACCGTTTCTGAACCAGTCCATATCGTCTGGAGCGTAGTATTCGCCGGTGGCGTTACATTCTAGCACTACACGGTCTCCTCTCTCGACATACTGGGTTTCCGTGATTCGAATCTCTGGAGCCTCTACCACAGGTACTTGGAAATAAATTGTAGTATAAAAATACGAGACGATATAAAAATATATTTCTAGACAAGAAAACGATAAATTTCATTATTTAATGTAAAGGAACCTCATGACTGACACAAAGACTTAATTCAAACTTGTCTTACATTTACACAAATACATTTAATTATATTCTAAATAAGGGAAAGTTTAATATGCACACAATTTAACTGAAAATAGCACAATGAGAATCATACTTATTTCAGGTGTATTTTGATTTCGGTCAAACATTACGTAGGTCATTTAAGTTCAACCCTTGAACAAAAGTTAAATTATAAAACACATAATGTACGTTAGGGAATCTCACCGAGATGAAGTTGGTTGGGTTATATGCCCTCCAATGTGTATTAAAACTCCTCCCTGTCTTTAAGTTGTTACAGACCTCCAAAATAAGGCTAATTTTGTATTTATACAACGTTGAATAAGATAATCCCCCTCAATGCCATAATTTTACCGATTGAAGACCGACCAAACCTAGAAAGTCGAGTTAGATAGTTATCATAACTGCTATTTAACAGTGGAATATTGACCTACTAAACTTTAAATATTAAACGTCTCTTCCCTCACATACTAAAGTGTAAAACAAACATACCTACAACGTTCAGTGTGATGAGCCTCCTTACTGTCCGATCTTTAGATGAGATCTGGCATTCGAAGACGCCATCATCTTCCAATTTCACGTTCTTAATCATCAGGTCCCAATGACTCTTGAAGTCGACGTGACCAACTTGAAATCGCTTGTCGGCTACCACTGTCAGCGTACCGGAAGTGAGCGGAAATGAGGTTCCCACCTTTCGCCATACTACCTAGGAGCATGTTGAATTTGGTAATACACGTGAACGTTTATTTAATAATTATCAACTTGTTAAACATGGTTCCAACTATGTCATTTGAATGCAACGTGTTGTGCTGAGATCTGAAGACTATTTCCCGACGAGTGTATCATTATTTACTATGGGTTTGTTCTGTCGATGTTGAAGTATTTTGGACAAAAATGGTCAAAAGTGTACAACTATTTGACAAAAATGGTGTATTGACAGTTCTGTCCCTCTCTGAAAATTTTCGTTTAAAAATATAAATATAAAAAAATATAAAAATAGTATATAGTATATATATACTTCCTATATATATGTGCCTACTTTTCATCAGAACACCGGGTACAACATTTAGTTAGGCTTTTACGTGTATATTTCAATTATTATTTTTTAATGAAATAAATGTCCATTAAAAAAATAAGATTGACCTGCCAACAAAAACAGTGTATGAGTTCCGTAAAATACATATTATGTTTCATTTAAAGAGATACACATTACACAGGTGAATGGTAATTATGATAAGGTGACAGAAATGATCACCTTTGTAGAACGAATTTATACAACATATCGGGGAAAACAGAATGTAAGACACAAGAAGTCACTTTAATTTTAACATGAAACCTTCACAAACTCGTCGTAAAAGAGTCAACATAACTTCCAATAAAACGTTTTATCAAGTGACAGAGCTAGTACCATGTGTTGTTTAGGCATAATTCGATGAAAATGAAAAAATGTGGACGATAAAACGGTAACTGTTTCAAACGGCAGGCGGAAAACTACAACGGGCGAGGCATGGTATAGGGGTGATAACCCAAAAAAAGGGTTAGGGTAAGGGTTAGGGTTAGGGGTCGGGTTAGGGTTAGGGTTGGGTTTAGGCTAACCCAAACCCTAACCCGACCCCTAACACTAACCCTAACCCTAACCATAACCCTCTTCCCCCCCCCCCTTGCGCAATACCATACCATGCCTCGCCCGTTGTAGTTTACCGCCTCCCGTTTCAAACACAAATTAAATTTGATGATGAAAAAATCTTCTAAAACCAATCTTCTTAAAACAGATCAGATAAAACAACAAACTTGTTTAGTATGAAATCTTTAACATAATTTGAACTCATATTCCCCGTGAATTGTTAGTTGCTTCGTTTTAAATTTAGATAATACCATGCTGTATACTTAACATCAAAACTGCCTTTCTTTTGTTTGTAATTACATCGCAATTTCCAAGTCTCCTCTCTCACATTTATACATATTTCTCGCTACCCGAACATATCCCTGAGTGTGATATGCAGATTTAAATTATTTCAAAATTGCACTAGAAGCGGAAACGCAAATTCGTTTCAAATGCTTTGACTTGCCCCGTTCACTCGGAGTAATGCGACGCAGATCATTTAATTTATTTTATTTGATTCTTCTATGGTTTACGGGAAACGGGATTCCGTTTGCTTGACATTATATTTTAATATATCAAAAATAATTGCAGCAATCGTACTGAAAACTGCTCAAATTTAAATAATTGTGCTTTGTTATGGTTAAAGTGTTGCATAATTGAAACACGTTTCATTTACGTTCAGTTCTATAGACGCAAGCTATAAACACGGAAGGATTGGTACAAATATCATTAAGCTGTGTTCGGTTCAGATTGCAATATCAAAACACTTCCAGACGGCTCGATTTTTTAATGTTAACGGTTTTTATCGTATAATGAATACATACATGAAACACTTAATACATGAGTGGTTAAATGCAATGTTTTGTAACATGAACAAAACATTGTCGGTTACAAAATCATTGTTTAGTTGTGTAGCTTAAAATACATGTGCGGTTCATGTCATGTCGATTAGTTAAGGTAGGTAAGGAATGTTAACAGCGGACATACTAAATTTCAACGTTCCAATTTCAAGTTAACCACTAAACATTATTTGAAGTTCTTATATTGAACTAGAGGGACTTGATGACTTTATATATATCACAAAGGTTCTGGGACTGGTGATTTCATAGACGTTTTATCAGTGTTTTGCTATATAAGTTTGTATTAACCATTGGACACCAAGCGGTTATGATTTTAACAAACAATTGAGAGTCGTCTACAGTTTTATTGTGGTCAAGTTTTGTAAAGGGCCCATCATAGTGTTGCCAAATTTAACACTTTTTGCCCTGTGTTTACAGATAAAAGATAATGTGAAGTGATTTGCTTTACAACAATATAAAAAAAAATCATCCCCTGGACTTGCCAGTGATTACCCCATTGTAGAGGACAACTATATAATGTTAGGTACTAAAGTTCAACCTTCTCTGGACCGTGTGGTTTCAGAGGACAATATTATTTAAATTATCTGGCGTTATCAGTCAATATCAATAATATGACCCATGGGTTATGGACAGTTTTAACACGAGGGAAATTATTTGCTTAAACACATTTAGTAGAAGACCACAATAATTTTTTTAACCTTAATGATAAACCTCTGGAGTAAATATTTTTTTAACTGCTGGACCTGCTTTGAAAATGATTAATGATTCCTTTGAAGATTTTTTAAAAGCTGCCCATCGTTTGAAGTAAATTGGTGTCGATACATGACGTCGCACGTCGGACCGCCATAATACAGCCCCATAAGCACTTTGATCTGAGGAGGCTCAGGTGGGTAAAAGCTTACATACGTATTAAACAAAAATATGTTCAATACAAGTCAAAGTATAAAACCTAGTGTAAGTAAGGAAAGTCAATATACAGTAATCTTCATTGTAGATTGACATTCTTTACACTAATTCAAAAAACCAGAGCCCAATTAAGATAAAACGTGATATACTTTCCAATTTCATCAGACACTTGTCTACGCTATCTTAAAAAAATTGCCATCAACATCTGCAATCTAAAACAAGTTTTGTCTGTGATGCACGGCCAACAGCGGATGGAATGGCGATAAAAGGCGTAAAACACCTGGCACATCAATAACATTGGAAATCGCGTATAAAATCTGACATCTTCCTTAGAACCAGGCGGATTAAAAATATCAAAGAGAAAACAAAACACAGACATAACACTACTTTATACTCAACAAACTTTTGATATTTATATATTTGTAAAGGCATTTAACCATCAGGCTTTTGAATCTCCTATCAGACATACAAAATAGATGATGACATGTGTAGACATAGTGTACAATTCAAAACCGTATTCAAAACTAACCAACAAACCTATCACCATTTGAAGTTAGAACATTCGAAAATTAAAACAAAAATACAATAGTTCAAGCGTGACTCTAAAGTTTCCATAAAAACTATGTAAGTGTTGGGAGCAAAAGTAAAAAATAGGTAAAGAAAAGGTCGATAGACCCTTGAACGGAACCTTTTTTTTTTCTTTTTTGCGTAATTTGTTATGAATTAACATTTTAAATTATAGTATGTTCTTTTTATCCACCTTTTCGCCAAAACAATACGTAAAAATATTTCCTAGAAAAGTTGGGTACACAAACTACTCAGAAGCGTATGCTAACGTCAATATACTATATAAAAAGGTTCACAATTATCTTATTGTAATTGCTTAGGTGTTTTAAGTGTTAATGTATGTAAAACGTCTCTCTGTACACTGCTGATGTGTTTGGAATACTAACACTAGTCTAGTGTTGAATACAAATACGTATGTTTAACGAGGAAACCTATATCTTAAGCATTGGTGAGTGGTTCATGTTTTCGTGTCCAGCAATTTAACATTTTTAACCAGCATTTGCATTATATTTACCCCATCTTTTTCCCAAAATGTGTTGTCTTTAACACGAGATAAATATGAAATAACGTCATAAAAATAATATAACGCCATTGTTATGTGCGTGAACGTTTTATCCCCGCCATGCTGGAATCATGCTAAATTTGAGGTTTATTTTAAAACGTTCTACTGATGATGGGATAAATCTGTAATAGAACTTAAACATATATATCCCTATTACATATAACATATATACATATTACCGTTTTCGTTCCCAGATCTTTGATACTGCACCGGAGAACAGCAAGATCTCCTGAGCGATAGGTCACATTGAAGGGGGTCGGGTCAAACTCAGGCGCTGGGGTTATTATTGGTGGCAGTCCACCTTAAAATGAATACAATATTTTGACTATCAGAAATACGAGCTGTAAAACTTCGCTTGAATATTTATGTTTATGGGCCATTAAGATAATTGTATCATCCTTGAATATTTGCACAATGTTTTTATCTAATATTATTTGTTTCAAAGTTCAAAAGAAACTAAAATTGCATACCATATTTTAGGTTTAATACTCTTTCTATTCGTTATCTATCAATTTATTAAATCATGCCATCGCAAATGATAACGTCTGCTAATGAGCTATTGATGTGGCCATATACTGGAAGGAGGAATACAAACGTCTGATTGAAATTGTTCCTTGGAATACTATGCATTGTTAGGCTTTCTTACATTCAAGCATTCACATACGAAATGCCTGTTCTATATGCATGTAATTGGTGAAACTTACAGAACACTGTTTGACCAATCGTTAAACTGTTCTATGCAAAGCTTTCCACACACTTTTTGACATTTTATTAAAACGTAAGTTGTGTTGCGCTCTAACTACGAATAATAATTCAGATAAAACGTTAATATAATTATTTTTGGAGCTGACTAGAGATTGATGAGATAAATACAAATATTAGGAATCTCAAATAATGTCGCAATGTACACTTGGATCATTGTATATATACCAAAGTCCTTCGTATCTGCACTAAAAAAAGGAATAAAACTTAGCTCTAAAAACCGACTAAAATTCAAATAATAATTTCAATCATTCGCAATGAACAATGCTACTCTTTAACGGTTCATGTCCGGGTACATACGGTAGATATCTGTGATATATCTATGCATGTAAATAAAGTTATCATCGCATAAAGTTATTGTGTCAGTTCAGTTTTTTATTAAATGATTGTGGATCTATATTTATGGTATGGTATGTAAAATAAGAGTATGTATGTGACTGTAAATCGGCTACAAAAAGAAGGATTCGCGTATCAGTTAAGAATATATATCCAAAATACCAGATACATATTCCTCAACAGGTACAATTAAAGCTAGTTTGTTGATTTTCTCATGGCACAAGCTTTATAACAAATGCATGATAATACGTAGTGCAATAACAAAGGTATAATATTGTTCTTACATTAGTTTGATGGGTTCCATAGCAATGTGATATCTATTTTAACTCCTGTTATTTGCATAACTTAACTTTCATAATTGAAATAATTATGGAATAAGTGATTTATTAAAGGAATGCTGTTTATCCGTCCACCTTTATTAGTTAACTGGTTCACAATAACACTCTATGTTTATCTTGTCTCAAACAATAAAGATGACTGTTGTTTGGACAAAAAATGATTTTTTCATTTAAATAATTTTTTAATTCATAAGTTCTTCATCGTAATTTATTCCATCTGTCTAAATTGTATTTGTGTCGTTGCCATTTCCGTATACAGGTTTTGTTTCCACTTCACATAAAATAAGTGCAAAATGCGAAAGACAGACGCTCTCTTGTGTAATTTATAGAAATTATGCATGATTTTAGTTTTATTCATTATTCATGAAAAAAATAGGTAACCCTATCTCTGGAGCAATTCGAACAGCAGCAGCTAGTATAACATTTTTTAAACGCAAAATGTATTCATAATTATTTTTTCCTAAATATATCATCGTTATTTTTAAATACAAAATATGTTATAGTATATATTGTATAACGTGTAACTAATAGAACTTGTTATAGATGTATAATCGTATGCAATGAATTTAATTGAAATAATACATTAACGAAACTAACTTTACATTCTTAACCAATATAAGATACATAATAATAGAAACGTAACATTAAAAAAAAAACACAGACTAGTCGTGTACATACCGTAGTATTCCGCATTGACCGTCGTCAAGAAAGTAACAAGGACCATCAGGTTAATCATGCACATAGTTGGAATCCGTGTCCGTCATTATTTCTGAGAAAAAAAACAACAACATTTGTAATATGTTGAATTGGACCATTTTACATTTGGCATTTCTGAAATGTCCAAAAGCAATAAATACAAAACTATAATAGTTTTACGTTTTACATGTGAATGTGCGACTAAAGTAATGGGTTCCGATTTTGTAACGGATTTCTCAACTTCACGACTATATGTGTATGTGATGCGCTGCCTTAATTGTTTTGCGTTAATACGTGAGTGTGATTCATATCATATATTGATTTATTTAATCTAGTCGATTCATTTCATTTAAGACCTTTTGGGAGGGTAGCATTGACGAATGAAACTTGTTTAAGGCGCATTTAATTATTGTATTTTACAACAATGCCTATTTGTAAATCAAACTGTAAACGTTAACAACCAGGCACACCAGGATTTCGCTAGGTAAAATTTCTCTCGCCGGTTCGTCATTTGCATGCAAATGCATTTTCTTAGTTACTAAAAACACGGTAGTAAAACGGGATTGGCATGTGATTAAATTAACCCTTCAAAGTTTCAATTTACTGAATCCTAACCTTGAGAAGTTTTAAATTATAGTATGTAATGCTTACGAAATAAGACTCTTTTAACACTAACGGAGTGGCAAGCAGTCTTATAAATTAATACATGTTGCGTTGACGAACGCAGTTAAATATAGCAAGACGATATACTAGACCGATTATGTAATTTTATCAACCAATGTGTACTAGTTATTTTGAAACAAACATTAACTAGAAATGGCGCGGCAGAGACCGACGCGTATCCCCACGCCGAATGTTTGACCTAGGTGTGCCCCAGGGTTTGTAATGGGGCCATGCATAGTTGAGATTGACCGTATTGTCATAAGAGAAGTTCAGTATCAATTAGAAGTGGATTGGTGTAGAAATGAAGAAGTTATGGTAAAAGGCAATTTTGGGTGGGTGTGACCTATGTGGGCAGGGCGCCCCAGGGTTGGTAATGGGGCCATGCATAGTTGAGATTGACCATATTGTCACAAGAGAAGTTCAGTATCAATTTGAAGTGAATCAGTGTAGAAATGAAGAAATTATAGTAAAAGACAATTTTGGGTGGGTTTGGCCTATGTGGGCGGGGCGCCCCAGGGTTGGGAATGGGGCCATGCATGGTTGAGATTGACCGCAGTGTCATAAGAGAGGTCCAGTATCAATTTGAAGTGAATCGGTGTAGAAATGAAGAAGTTAATATAAAATAACCTAAAAAAATGAGTGAAAATCTCTGACCCGGCCCCACCCCAACCCACATAACTTTTGACCCAGGGGTCAGATCAAAATAATTCCAAATAGTGCAGGGTCGCACATATGCTCATAGCTACCACGTGTGTATGTTTCACGGTTCTAGTGCTCATAGTGTAGGAGAGATAGTGGCCAGGACGGACGGACGGACAGACGGACAGACGGACGGACGGCGGAGATAACCACAATATCCCCACGCTTTTTACAAAGCGTGGGGATAACAATGAAGACTGATATGCATTTTTAGATGGGAATTATATATGTGAACATTGAATGTGGTCATACAGTCATACTGGACTGATCTTTTCTATACACGATATTGGCTTAAAACCTTTGGCCACTCACATATATCGCGTATTAGATCAAGATTTGATGCGTGATGCCATCATTTAAAAACAGTTGATATGATTAAAAACAAGTTTGTAGTTATATTAAAGTCAATACTGTAGTTGTGTCTAATGCAAATAGTCGATGACACGGATCTATATTTTTCGATAAGAGAATCATTCGGATATGTTATAGTCCCACACGAACGAACGCATAAATGAAATGTATCTATGGAGTTTGCGATCCCATTTGTTGACGCATTATGGGCGATGAACGGCCTCGCTTCCTCGATATGTCTGCGTGCAAAAATGTAAACAATATGCCATATACTTTTCTCACAATTGTTATATATATCAATGCTGAAAACCTGGATAGAATATAAATTATGTTATCACATATAATATGATATTTACGGAATAAACGCTGATACTACAAATCATTTGTTAATACATGCTTGTAACAAATTTATATTGCGCCTCATTTCGGCAAATGTCTTACTTTCCTTCTCATACAAATATCCTTTCTTTTCCCAGACAGATCAATTGCCAAATTTGTTGGAAGTGAATTGAATTGCCTTTATGGTTCATTTATTTGACAATCGGCGAAAAGTTTATGTACCATTATGTTTGAAAGATGTTATTTGACGGAATTGGCAAAGTTATCGAAAATATGTTGATAAAGCGTCTGAGTATGTTTTTTACGGAGAAACGGAACTTGATAAAGAATAACGGATAACGGTTTGCAAAGAAATATGCCAATCGATCAATACAATTTAAAAAAAAAAAAAAAAACGTTTTCAATAGTTACTTTCAGAAACACATGTTTGCGACGTCATTTACACAACGTCAAATATACAATTATAATAAAAAAAACTCTAGAAACTCTATCAGGAGAGAAAGTCTTGTTATAATTCACCACATTTATAACAAAGCACCTGCTATAAACATAAAATATTAAAACAAGGATCACCACCTTAGAAAGATCAACCCAAAAAATTGACCAATTCATTTTTCAAGCACACACCAATACTCGAAATGTCATGTTAAACATGTATGCGCTTAAGATATTCGCAATGGATATTTTCACTAGGACAATTTAATAAACCAATTGAAAAAGTTGTAGCGTTGTCGATCTTCTCCTTCTTGTATATGTATAAAGAAAACTTTCGGAAAGTTCAATTATTCCATAATTAAATGCATTTTTTTATGTTTGATTTTAAACACATTTTATGTCTTCATGAATGCGTTATAGTTTAACCACGCACGCTCGCTCGCACATTTAAAGAAATTTAAATAAAGGTATTTCATGAAAATGTTTATGATGAATTGAACATTGTTTCTGGTGTGCAATCGGACAATTATAGCATTTTATAACTATTGTAACCCCTTACATTTCGCTTTTATGTATCATTGCATATGCCAACGCGGGTTTCTTTATAAGATGCGGAATATAAAATATAGTTTTATTCAGCGATATTACATACCTTGGATTTAAAATAAGCTTCGATAATTCATATTCTGTTATAATACGTCCAAGAAAGTTTCCTTGTTTTTATTTAAATCTTGGGAGATTTGAATGCACACGAGATAATTAATCCGTTTTCTCTATTTTACTCCGTGGAATAGGCACACACATTTGATCATTGAATGATTGATAATATTTATAAATGGTATAGATGACATATCATTTTGTTTAATCCAGTAGTATCCTATCGATAAAATGTTAAACTGTGCTGCCACTGAAGACCGCGTATCGACATTTGCAGCTATGAGTGGAGAACGACTAGAGATGCATACGTAACGTAGTTCGCCGCACGCGTGAATTTTATTGTACAGCACGGCACGAAAACTGATAATTTGATGATTGTGTTTAAGATGTATGCGATATAGAATATTGTTTATGGGTATTTTTATATATTTATTGGACCCACCGTTTATTTATAAAATAAATTAAATGATATGTGTTATCTACATTAAATGTTTATTTTGTACATTTTGTTTATTTTTGCAATGCAAAACGTTATATTAGATGCACAATACACGCAAATACAGCAGAATATAACATTCGTGAAGAATGCAAGTCAGCAATCACGGACCGAAAATCCCGGTCATGTCATCGACAAAATAAATAAGCTTTCCGGGAAAATGTGTGACATCGAATTCCATTTATCCATAAATAATCGCATATTCATTTTCCCAGAAGGCCAATTTCATCAGATTGTCCAGACAGGGGCCAATATAATGACCGCAATAATACATCTGGAAGGTTACAAAGAGTCCACATTTGTGGTTCGAATAGTTGAGAAAACATGGAGGTATTTAATTCAAAACTAGACACAAGCCAATTGACCTGAAGTGTTATACAAAATACAACAATTAGTCGTAATGTTGGTTATTGTGGTAATAACCAACATAGGAATGTAATCACAGTAGCAATAGAATGGTTTGATTGAAAGCATCGAAATGACTACCGTTGGTTATTACCGCAATAACCAACCTTTTGCCGTAGATAAGCATCAAAGCATCCTTTGTGGTTGTCAGTTTATACATTTTTATAGGGTATAGGTGTCCAATGTTTTACTTCTATCATACATGTATTTCCCTTATATGAAGATAGACAGTACAGTTGCCTGACAATTAAGTGAAATACAAAATATATATGATTTGAACCCAGTTAAACTCTTCATATATAAAAAACGGTATTGAAAACACGTTTATAAATGAAACAAAATGCAAAATAAACTTACCAAGTCTCACAAGAGAGCAAGAATATAACAGACATGTTCTTCTGATTAATTGAGAAGAAAGAATTGCTTTAACTGACTTGATATATAATTGCTGTCCTCATAAACCCTGTTTTTTTCTTCTTGTGCAGCACGATATGGGCTAATCGATCAGTAAGGGTTTAATTAACTTTCCACGCTGTTCCACATTGACGTGTCAATTGAACTAGACATATCTTCTAACTTGCTTGTTAGGAAACACGCTCCGAAATAGCAGAAGCGAAAGGGATGTTTATCATACACAAATACATTTGCATCAGCAAATAACAATACTCAATATTTGAATGACACAACTGTACTCTTTATAAAGTATACACTATCAATGTTTCATTCAATAATTTAATATACATTTTATAAAGGCGATTATATTCGTACAACGAATAATAAAAATAGTAGCGCCCATCAAATGTATCTACTTTACGACTGAATAATAAAGGCAATTAAGCCAATTATGCGTATTTCAAATGGACATCGTGCATATCTATTCTGGATCAGAATTGGTAATTTCCTACCAAGTTGTTTGATCAGTCATTGTTAAAAATCAACGATATCACAGCCGGCTTCAAACATGAAAGGAAACGAATAATTAACTTGCATACATGCGATCACCGCTAAGCTTTACTGATAAATTGCTTAGAGCACTGGGTTCTTTTTTTAAATAAGAAAGTATGTAAATAAAAACAAACATAAGGTGTAACACTGTTTTTAATGCAGTCACTTTACCATGTAAAGCAAGAGATCGTGTAAATAATATTACATTGCATTATGCTTAAGGGTATATTTTCCAATAGTTCACAAGTGTTGTATTGTGCTGTATTGTGCTGTTTTGTACTGTTTCGGCAATCTGTCACTTGCCATAAATAAAGGACTAACTAATTGTTTGTAATAAGATTTCAATACTGCTCCAGCAGCTGGAGTTTCACTTCTTAATATTGTATGAATTAAAGTGCGTTTTGTAAAAGGCTTGAAAACACTTCTTTTATATTGGTTCATGATGAAAAGTTATGTCAAATAATACCATAAAATACCAGTTTAAAGCCCCATTAATACTAAACCAATCAACGGAAATTTCGGAAAGTATTTCGTAAAATAAAGTTACCCAATACGAAATCAATGTTCCTTATAGCAAAAGCCAAAATTTCAAAACCAGATGTGTTCTGGTAACATAGATTTTTGTCGATACAAAATGCTTGTTTTTAATTTTTCGTGTCACAATAAATTCCATTTTAATTTCCCGCACTGATATCTATTCATACGAAATACGAACACTAAAATGGTACCATGTTAGTGTTCGTGTGTCGTATGAATAGATATCGTCGCGTGAAATTAAAATGGAATTTTTTATGACACAAAAAAACAGCATTTTGTATCTACAAACATCCATGTTACCAGACCATATCTGGCGTTGACATTTAGGCTATTGCCATAAGGAACATTGATTTTTTTATTGGGTAACTTTTTTTAACGAAATATTGTACGTAATTTTCGTTGATTTTAGAGTATTAATGGGGCTTTAACAAACAATACATTATTGTGTGTATTTTTAACTTCACTTATTAGCTGTTCTTGATCAATTAGCACAATTATGTTAGACTCGTTAAATTGCCATAACGTTTACATATATAGAGGGTCGCTTCATAACATTGATACTATCAGTTTGAATGTACAAATATATTATACGAAAAGCACATAAAGGAATCAAAATAATTCATATTGACATAACTTTAGAAATGAATAAGTCACTTGCCATAAATAAAATATCAAGTGCAAAGATAATAATTGTTTAATAAGTCAAAGTTTCACTGAGTTAGTTTTTCAATTAATACTTGAAGGTGCGTTAACTTAAAAAAATATCCAATACTGATCAATAACTACTGTTTGTTGTGTATTATAAGTCTCACATGATTTTGATTTTGTAACAGTCATGAAGTTCAAACAAAAGGTTGGAGCATAAATGCAAAATAACAAAACAGTTAAATAAAAAAACGTATACTTTCATATTTTAATATTACACTTTTTATAAATCTTTGTCATTTCAATAGGCCGTCATCGTCATGCATTTGCTTAATTGCGTGTTCTTGTTACACATCACCAGAAAAGTAAGAAGCCTAGTTTAAATTATAATAACATGAGCATGTTTTTTTCATAATTATGTAAACAATTATTGAAAACGCAGTTAAAAGTGCTGCTCACTGTCCCTTCAGTGTATGTTCTATTTGCAATGTTACAGATTTGTGTATCAATTATAATACTTCATTTACGTCATTTATATGGTTAATTATTTAACGCACAAATAATAATATAAAACATCGCATAACTAGATTACACAGGAAAGAACTCGACCAAGTACAAAAGTATACACGCATGTGCAATAAAGATATTCATCGTAATGATTCATATGGAGGGTCAGTTATAACTCGGATTTACTAAACGTGGACGTAACCAATGGCAACGCAGCACCTCTACCAGACAAAATGGTATAATGTAATCTCTTGAGGGCGAAAATAGACTATGAGCCTATGCGCGTTTGCAAATTTGTCTGAAATATTGTCAATCTGGCAAGAGACCACATTCCAATGTATAACATAATGCAATAAAATGCAATCGATGTTTTGTAAACGTGTGCACTATATAGTTTATGACAAATCTGTCTTCCCAAATATGTACGTGTAGTCGAATACACAACAGACATGTTATTTTATTTTCTCCATCACGGATTAAATAACCCTCTGTTGATTGTAATTCAAAATATACATGTATGTGTTTAACACGGCGCTTATAGGTATCTAAATGTGTCTGATTTCACACACTAAAAATGTATCATTCATTAACAAATTAAACGTAGACAACCATGTTTATTATACATTCACTGCACCATGTTATGTGTGAACTAATTGGCGACATGATTCTGGGGTTGTATATATAGGATCTGACATGAGTTGTCATATCATACCATATTTTATTAAAAGAGTTCAGGAATTTTGTTAGGAAGCGAGCCTTTGGTGAGCTTACTAACGAAATTCCTTGACGAGTTTAATAAAATATGGTATAATATGACAACGAATGTCAGATCTTTTTTATCACATGCTTTTAAACTAAATAAAAGATCTAATAGTTGTTTATTATCGTGACGTTATTTCATGTTGACGACGTCATTTCACAAAAATAAAGCCATGCGATTGGTCAGTTACTGATTCTGTAGCCAATGAAAACGATTAAAAATGTTGTATTACACATGTGTAATATAAAAACATTCGTAATGTCTGTATTACATTGAAAACAAGGTATAGCATGTGATAAACATTGTTATTTAATATTGAATAATTTGTTTTAGTGATAACTTTTTTCCGACACCTTTAATTGTTTTTGTTTGTTGTGTTTGTTTGTTTGTTTTTTGTTTGTTTTTTTTGTCATTAAAATGATGCAAACATCATGCGTTTCTCGTGTGATAGCTTTAAGCCTATACCTTTTGATTGATATCTTGAAAGTCAAGACAATAGTAGTAGTACAATCGTTTTTAAAATACATGAAGAACTGCTATACGCATTCGAACCGTCGTTAACGGGACTTCAGTGTTGTAAAACTGTAATTGAAGTAAATATTTACTTTATTTTAAGGCGTTAGTTCAAATATCTCTGGAGCCGTGAATCAAAAATATGTTGTTGGTATTGCATGTATTTTTTTATTAAAATAAAATTGCTACTAGACACATAACTGCTTGAAAAGAGTGATGTTATACACGTATAATTATAACGAGAAAATGCCGTCGATAAGCCCCTTTAACAAGACTACAAGTAACGCTTTTTTAAACGTGCTTTGTTATTTAAGGTATTGAGGTTCTCGATTTCTGAACATCAAATGATGTTCGATCAAGATATATACTAACCGAGCGCTAGAAATTTATTTTTCCCCAGGACAAGCTGGCACATATAATACTTACATCGGAGCGGTTTAATTGCAGCATATGCCTGTGTACGATTAATCATGCGCCATAACATCAAGCGCCTTTCCGCTTAATTTATACGCCCTTTATTCCTTTGGGTGTACTACACAGCTTTAACGTCGTCATAGAACGTTAAAATCTGTTTTCTTCATTTAATATTCCCATCGCTGTACTTGCCAATGTCATTTATTGATGACCCAATAATAATTTATGGTCGCTGCATTGTTTGTTGATCGTTGGCTTCTGAAATTATTCTTGAAAGTAATTGAATGTGTTGTGTTACAATTGATTATACGATGAATATGACAGGTTAATATTCAAGAAAGAATTAATGTGCTGATTCATTAAGATTATACTTAATAAACATTCAATAAACGATTGATCTGGTTGTTTTTACTTTTATCATCGATGACTGACAATACTGTATCAAGGTTTAAATAGGGTGAGATAAAAAGTATATAGAACATGGATGTACATAGTCTACTTATCATGGAAGTGTTAACCAACATTTGTACGAGACAGTCTTCCAAAGTGTCGACAAGACATGTCAGCACTAATTTCTATGACTGTTAAAAAAATGTATTGAGTTTTACTTCAGTTTCTCACAAATTAATATACGCAGTATTTCTCGCGGTCGACATACTCATACAAAGTTTAGCCTGTACAAGGAGCTATAAAGTAGTAGAAGTGTTTTTGTTTTAGTTGTCGATAAGTGTGTTATCTGTATGTCTTTTCGAGGACCCCTCCCCCTTCCTCCCACCTCCAGCATCATGTTCTGAGTTTGAAAAGGTTGAGACGTTTGTCGAATCTATACACAAAGAACTATTGGTGTAATAAGCATTATTAAAACTTGTCATCTTAAATACTTATCTTTGATATGGACAGACAGTACAAAATGCCATTTATGTTTATTTTTATCTTATGTCCTTGAAAGGTTTTGAAAATGTCTTCGAAATATAAAGTTCTAAAACACTAGTTAACATACATTATTAAGTATTATGACTCATAAATAGCTAGACACATGTCGATATTATTCAATTTCGAGAAGGTTTTAAGAAAAAACAAAATAGCTAAATCGTTTGCACATGAGAATAGTAAAGAATTCATACTCACAACAACATGCTGCGTATATACCAGACTTTGACTATACATATAGCAGGTTCAGTTGATATGTCTTGATGTAAAGCAAAGCATATGCTCCTTATATTTTTTTTTAAAGATACTTCTTGTTTGTTTGATTTTAATTGAAAATACAAATGTCACCGTGGGTAATGTTGATTATCAGTTCAATGCTTAAAGTAATCATGTATATAACGTTTTCACCGCGCTTAAAGCCGGCCGAGTTGTTGTTGGTATATTTTCCCATTTTTGTTGTGTCGCAAAAAAGTGATTATGAGTCAAAATGTGATGGTATTTATGTCAGATGTGCCAACAATTCGGTAAAAATCGGTCAAGAAATGCCCAAATTCAGGGACAGAAATTATCTATATTTAAACACGCGCGGGTCACATGTAAAACCACGTGACCGTTGCATCATTGTTTACAACGTCATTTGCCATGGAAAAACCGTGTTATTTAGTAGTTCTTCTTTGTTTTGAAAAGCGCGGAAGTGGAAATCACGTGAAATTGGCGCTCACGTGACCGAAAGGGTGCATACGTCACAGGTTAATAATAGTCTTGAGGATTCCGTTATGTACATGATAAGGTTTCGTATTTTCGATGCTTTTGGCATTTTTTTGGCACAATTTTTGCGAAAATCAGTATGGAAGAGTTAAGCTTTAGAATGTATCGAATACTGATCAATTCTGGTCAGTTGAGAAAACCAAACTGTTGTGAGAAATATCAACTCGGCCGCCTTAAAGCTGACCTACAGTAAAGTTATGGGAATACAATTAATTAAATAAGAAATGTCTCTTAATAAAAAAAATCGGCATTGGATTAATTTAAATGTGTCATTTTTACTCTAAAACACATAAGTCATGAGGACAAAGAGTATACAGTTTGTAACTTCATGGACAACAGATTGCATACAAAATTAAAACCATACAAGACTTAAAAACTCTTGATACAAGAAGCATAAGGTCAAGCGGTTCAAATCAGCGTTGGGAAATACAAAGCAATCGCGGTGGTAAACGAAACTTGCGAAGTGTGGGACCAAGTGTGGGACCAACAGACGCATTATTGAAGAGCGTCAATTCGCTTTTAATCTGCAGTGCAGGAATTTGAAGATCGTGTTTTATGAGTCCCAAATGCTTTCAAGTACGCTGTAGTAATTAACGTCTAAGACATTATGCAATTGTCTGGATATTATTAGGTTTAGTTTCTTTCCGGATTATGAATACTCTGATAAGTATCCACTTTGCAATACATATGCTGACATTGTAACACAGTTTATTTTAGCAGAGACAACTCAATACGTTTACTAGATAGGCTAAAAAACACATTAAAGCATTAATATTTTGGCAAAACCCTCTTTTGTTCGTTTCTAACAATATAGCTTTCGATATTGACCAGATCAATATTTCTAAAGAAAATTCAACAGGTCGTCTTAGGCAAAATTTCGAATATCGATGATGTGTTTATGAATAGAAAACGGTATGTGAGTAAATACATTACACCTCAAGTTTATTTATATTATATGGACATGATTATGAACACATAAAAAACACTTTGGTCAGATATAGAAAATGTAACTCGAGGAAAGTAGCCAGTGTTTCATGACATAACTGACTGAGCTGGGAAAAGTTTGCAATTACGTGAATTCAGAAGTATGTTTTATGCTTTATATGTGTTGGCCAACAAAACAAAACGTAAGACATTATTTAATAAACACAATCTGAATATTCTTGAACTGTAAACAACATAAAGTACTTGTAGGATAAATAATACCAATGTGATAAAAACTGTTAACTTTACCAATGATTACTCTTTGAAACAAGAAGTAGCATGTAATTCGCAAAATGAATGATACATGGCATCTCTGTGAAAATAAAGGCGGAGCCAGAGTATCGGTTTCTCAATATCCTGAGCCATCATCTTCCCACACGAGAAGTATTTTATTTGAATGTCATTCGAATTGTTTTAAATATAAACCGTATATTGTACACCATTTAAAAAATATTTCGAACCCTTGTAACATAATGGTTGGTATACACAAAACATAAACGTCCTTTTCAGTTTTCATTGCGTTTTTTTTTGTTGAATATTCTAACAAAACGTTTGCCAATGTTAATGAAATACGAGATAACAGTGAAGGCCAAACGGCCCCGCTACACAAGAAAGTTCGACCTCTGTAGTCGCTTGTTAGACCTAGACTCCCTCTCCTCAGAAAATGAAAATTCAAAGCTTACATAACATGGCCTTATACAATTTTGATTGGTCAATATAATTGTATTGGCACGTGCTACCTTGTTCATTGGCTGATCTGCCATTTTACCGATTGGTCGGAAATGGCCTCAATTACGTTATCCGTTTGACCCTTGCTGACAGGATGTTTTTGATGGCTGATAAAGATTAGAATACCCTCGGAAATTCAGACGGTGTTTCATAACTAATCGTTCGACATCTTTGACGTGTATACCTTTAGGCAAACCATAACCTAAATGCATTTTAATGTAAACATATTTAGTATTTTACATTTTTTTATGATTAAAGAAATATTTTAATCAAAATTCAATTATTTCATTTGTATCACTATAGTCGTTAAAATTAAACATCTATTAATAATTTTCAAAATGAAAGAATTCTATTTATGAAATTATGGCTGTTGTGATAAAAGATTTATTAATCATTTTCTAAGATTCAATTGTTTAATGTTATCAATGATGCCCCTTAATATTCGTTACACCCTTATTAAGGAACTCAATAATGACAGCACGTGCCCTTTTGGCACGAAAATATAAGTAAAAAATACACAAAATATATATTTAATAAAATCAATCGTTAACAATTAGTATAGATATAATAGATGTTGTTTTTTACACTCAAATGATCGTTATCGGCTCAGGTACTAGTTAAAAGTACCCCGGGTACTCTTAAGTATACCACTATGTATCCTCGGTACTGAAGATACTCGAAAAGGCAACCGGTCAGACACCGGGGTAATTGTCTGTACTTTAAAGTAGTACCTGAGCCGACAATGACCAATCGAGCTTTATTTTGAGCGTGCGTTTAGTTTATTATTTCCTGCACTTGGTCGTTTCTTTTTTGATTTGCAATAAGAACGAGCGTTTTATGAAAGATTAATGTGGATCTTATTGCATTAACGAGCATTCATGAATTTGGAAGATTTTGTGTGTAAACTTTATACACAGTGAAAGTTCAGCTGAACCCGCAGGAGAGAAACCTTATGATACCATGTGGTCCATTTATGACAAGAAACCAATCGCCAAACAGTATGACACACATTTGAATAAGCCGTCAAAAATATGACGAATGCAAGCATTTTATTTATTCCATCAGTTTTGCATTTTGTTAACATATACGTGTAAAGCTCTTTTATAAGACGAATGTTGTTCGATATTGTAATATAAAATGTAATTTCTTACTTTCGTCAAAAGATAAAAGGTGCTCAAGTAAAAAAATGAATAAGTACCAAATGGCATACCTTTCATCATTTAATTATTTGTATCATAATAATCTACGTAATCAAACGGGTTACAATTGTAATTGCGACACATAAAGGTAAGTGCATTCCAAATAACAAGGGTTTCTTTGAAAACAAAAATCGGATTTTATAAGACGTATAGTTGTATAAATATATATATGTTTTTGTATCATAGGTTGCCATTTATGTTTTGCCTATTATATGCAAAACAATATAAATGGTATGATTGGTGTATTCCATTGTATTTAATTGGGCACTTATGTTCTATGAAAACACACTAACAAAGTGTTTGTAAATATTTGATAACAAACAAAGGAATGAATATTGAATGATTATGAATCTTTTTCGTAGAAATAATGGGTTTTATATTTAAGTACATACTCTAGCAACGCATGATTAAATGACATTGTGAATAAATATAACAGATACAAAAAACTTGTAATTAACATATGCTGTAAAACTATGTTCAAACATACGTGTACAGTTATGTAAAAACAAAAAGATGCTTAACGATATTTTGGCTAGCATTCATTTCGCGGAAAAAGCAACGGATATGACAGGTAATGCTGATGGATAGAAATGTTTCTGATAGTTCATTCAGGAGTAAGATCTCCAATTTGTCAACGCTCAAATATGTCCAGCTCATTAAAAGTTTTAAAACTCTGATTACTTACTTTTATTTAATTATAAATGTATCCTATAGTATAATTTATTGGATTGCTAGAATTACATTGTTATTGACTGTTTATACCACTATCTTACGAATTCTGGGCTAGACATGTGGCGAAAGTTTCGGTATGCCTGTATAGTGGTGGAAACCTACCATGCATTCCAAGGATGTCTCAGTTTTATTTTAAATGTTGAGTTGTATATCTTGCCCTGATGTATATTGGTCACTTGCCTTGAATACGCCAGAAGAGTTGTATTTTTCTGTGCTGACAATGTATCTTTATTAATCGTATATTAAATTTGATATTCCAATTCTGCCAAAAAGAGCTCGTGTATTAAAAAGCCAAAAGATAGTTAATTGAATCGTCTTTGACGTTTTGGGAATGAAAACAATGTTAGTTTTAATGATTGATTTAGCATTGCTATGAATCTGTGCTTTCATTTAACATGAATGAGAATATAGCCCTTACAATATATTGAACACAATCGACATTGTATTTCTTATTTCGTAGAAGTACATAACATGAATTACATAGATTGGAGTAAATACACTAGGCATCAAAGCACACCAGTAACCTTTGTTTTGTATTTCATCAATGTAGATTAATAGTGCTTGAATTAAAGTAGTTAATATACGATAAAAAATATGATGGTAACAAATATGATTACAATCAATATAATGGACAAATCAATCACCGATTTCACACTTACTTGGTTCAAGACGCCATCAATGAGTAACAAGCCATTTTGGAATATACTCGTTGTTTGAGCGCAGCTATCTAGATGCTGTATTATCGAAGAACATGAACACCATTAATTTGCAATGTCCAATACTCCGAACCATGATTATATCAGAGACTTCAAATAGCGATGGTAAATCTAGTTTTCATAACATAATGAATTAGGACCTTATCAAATAATCTTCCATGCGTTACATTTATCAGACAACAATAATCTTCCATGCGTAACATTTATCAGACAACAATAATCTTCCATGCGTTACATTTATCAGACAACATTGACAAAATGGCATGTTTACAACTTCTAATAGCTTTACCGGCGAACTGCAAGAAAACAAAATACCAGATATGCCAGCACATATTATTCATGATAATTGTTAAGACAAATATTGTGTTGATATACTTTTATTAACACTAAACTGAATTTAGTTAGTTTTGGACCTTCGTGTTAATATTATGAAAATTAAAATATTGAATTGATTGATGAATGTTCACACTTTGTTGTTCAGTATTATGTTTGATATGTTAACTATAAAAAGTGATAAATGGCATTTTAATATCAACATTTCATTTGCTGCAGATACAATAAGATAGTTGCTAGTACCATAGTTCAAGTGTTTATGAAATTCTTAACGTACAATTAATTTCTAACTCTAGGACGTGTCAGTACACGTTAAGATAAAAAAAGTTGGCGATTCCAATAATTTGGATAGCTTTTGTATATGTCATCAAATCTGAACAAAACAAAAAAACATTTGTTGATGATTTCCAAATATTGCATACATGAATGATGTTAAGACTGGAACAACAAAAGCAGTCTAACATTTTCAAAAAAATATTTCCTATTCGTTAATCATCAACTTTATAAAAAAACATAGAAATAGCAAACATCAAATGTATATGAAAATTATGTTTATGTTCTATATGTCATAAAGCAGTTTATTATTTAGACCGTTAGGAATCATAGTTTTTAATTTATGTATCCAATATGTTTCTTTTCATAAACGGTCTAGATTGTTTTGAACAACATCAATAGGTACAAAAGAGAAATCTGATAAAGTGCAATCATTGTCGGTGGATCCAAAATGTGTAGCAACATGTAAAATAGGATTTATTTAATGTTATTGTATGACGTTGACGTCACTTCCTATGTATTTGTTTATATTCATGAACTACTGATGAAGGCTATGGCCGAAACATGTTTAGTACTATTTGAATAAACAAAGGTGACGTGTTTGTATTATTTATTTAATTGTATTAATCATCAACTATAACACGACATAAAATGGTGGATGATATTTTGCTATAATATTGTGCCGTTTATTTAAAATTCTTTTATTACGTTTAAAAAAATAGTAAAAACAAGCGTTTAGTTCATACATACGGTAAACGGTAGATAGTACATGAATAATTAATCCACTGCTAAACTACACAGAAATGACAATTGGAAAATATAATGTATTAAGGAAAACAGTGCATGATTGTACAGACAGCATTGCGTCAATGTTGCCTCTCTCTATGGTACAGCAATAATTAGCTTTAGTTTTACCTGCTCTAGCCAAATGTAGGATTGCTTGAATTGTAATTCATGTGAAAAGAATTTAATAAGTTGTTTTTTTTTCAAAAAAAATAATTAGGAATTTGTTATATTCAATAGTACTGCTCTTTGGGTAAATTATGATTTCCCAATTCAATAAAGATTCATCCAGAATACACACCATTTGGCATATAATATGTTTTGATTTTTTTCTGTTGCAAATAGAAAACAATCTACTTACAAAAACCAAAGTTAAGTGCGTTTATAAGATTTCATTGAGCAAACGGTTAACATAGCCATAACAAAGCCATTTTTAAATCGTACTCATATTATTCTTTTTGTTCAATCGATGATAAGAACATTAATATAGGAAAACGATAGAATAGCGAGTTGATAAAGTAAAATGTACAGTCAGTTTATACAATGTGGTCTTGCAATGAAACACATCCAAGAGACAGATATGCGCTTGTGTTNTTAACAAGGGAAACTCAAATATACGTTTATCCTAGTTGTTTTTTTTTTTCATTTGGTTTGTCTTTGGTTGTATTAGTTGTTTTTTAATCTGTTTGATGGAATAGCGTTCTACTATACGTCATTAATGTCATGTTATGCAATGTTTTATTTGTTAAGACTATTTAATGTTATTAAATGCTATTATGGCAAGTGACAAAGACAGGGCATACGACTGAACATTAAACATAAAAACACGATTAAAGCTTTGCTCACCGCATTGGAACGGTCAATGCTTATAATTGGGAGGGGGTTTTACCGGTTGAAACGCATTAACAGCCTCATACTTGGTCCATAATTAAACACACAACAGTCTCCATAAATATTTAGATATTATAAAATCGATTTAAATAAAATCAAATTACTCATCGGTTTATCATACACCGGAGCACATAATTACAACTCAACTTCGTTATCTCAAATCGGTTGAGACGAAGTTCCGGTTAAAACGAGGTTAATATAAATTCTAGATTATCGTTAAACGAAGTAAAGATTCATTCTAGATTGTCGTTCTTCGTATTGCATATGAAATATAAATGTGTATCTCGAAGTCTTTTACTTAAATTATCGGATAATTCGACGTGTTTTTTCGGTTTCTTCCTGTTTGTTTATCTCGCAGTGTCAACATATTAACCAGTTCACATTTAAATGTGGTCTAATGATGTACCGTTGCCACATTTTATTATTTAATGCGATTTTTAAGTTTGAAGATACCTATGACAAGGATTCATTCCCGGTAATGCAAGTCAAAATGTCACTCTCTTGACGAAATGAATGCGAGTGGACATGTAGGTCGAGTCCTCTTACAGCTGCCAAGTGCTGAAGAAATTATTGGCAATTTTTATTAGAATGGCCGATTCAGTTCAGTTCCCTCGTGAAGCAAAACGATTACATATTGTTTGCGAACACACAGTGATATTAACATAACGTGTGCTGTGTTACGTGTGCTACGGTTTTTTTGTTTTTTTCAAGCGATGTGTGTATTTTATGTAGTTTCTTAGTTTGTAGATATCGATTACATTAAATATATTATTATGTATGAATATGTTTAAAATGTACTAATTTAATAAAAGAAATACACATATTTATTGTTGTATTTTTTTAATATATATTTCAGACATTGCTTATGAAGGAACTCTAGCAATTCGTTAGCATTGTAGCCCTAACGTAAATTTCATCATAGCAAATATATCGAGTTCGGATAAGTCGAAACACGAATATGTCGAAATATCCGGTCCATACTCGTCGACTTGGAGATAAAAAAGTTCAGCTGTAGAATTGTCTGAGGCACGATATAAGAAAATGAATATCAGCTGAATCGTCTTGTATTATCTCGTCGTCCTAGAAATTAATTCGTTATTTTCATAGAATCTCAATATTCTGCAACTCAGTCAGTTTTATATATTTTAAGTGTGTTACATTTTACTATGATAAGTATTACGAGAGACTTGCGGAAGTACTTACTTAAATGAAACAATCTGCAAAAGGAACTAAGGAAGTTATACACAATACATATATTCGTCTGGCGAAAATGGATACGAATTTATTATACTAACTTGATATATAATTTTAACTCGCGAAACCCGTCTCGTTTTTAACTTGTAAATAATGGGATGGGCAATAAAACAGGAACAGTTTTATTCACTTTCCACGCGGTGGTGTTCGTTAACGTGTCAATTGAACTTGACAGATGTGTACTCGTAAGGAAGCACGAACCGACCTGACTCTCAGACAGCCTATGACATACGCACACTGTGCATCAATTAATAATAACATGACAGGGGTCCATTACTTACGTGGTACTGTATTAGGTAATGTAACTTCCATCAAAGTGATAAGACATTCCTATGGGCATTGTACAGTAAGATATTATTAAACATGAAACTGATAGCAAGCTTAAACCATTAAAGCGAAGGACCTGTAACCTGCTCAACATTAATTGGATTCGCAAAAGAAACCGATGTTAATGAGCAAAATATAGATGATTTTAACCACTTTTTCTACAGTGAAGATGAGTAATATATTTTTGTTTTAATTATTTAAATTATTTACCGCGAATGTTGGTAAACATTACAAATTTGAGAATATACATGTACGAGCTCAATTATAAGAAGCGTTATTGTTATGTTTATTTAAACGTCTTTCGAAAACAAATATGTACAAATTGGTATTGTATTTAGATAAACAATTTCAAGCAAATATATCCATGGCATTAATTGTGAAGCCTCTACTGTATCTCCGATTATTTGGCCACGAATGTTGCACTTTCTTTAAAAAAAGTATCCATAAGCGATTGTTTGTAATTGAAATGGCATTATATAATTCATGTTTTCTAAATAGTTGTCCTCGAACTTTAGACGATTGTTAAACTGGACGACCATTGCATAGTCTTTTCGACAATGGGCATTCAGTTATTGCTGTGTTTTTAGCAATGGAGTCAATAACCAAACATGATTGACAATTACAGATCGCCATAGTCCATGGTATAAAGCCATGTTCGAGTGTGTTCTTCGCCTGGGTATATTTCATTAACTAGACTTATGAGTAATTAAGATTAGAAACGAGGAACATTCGGTGAACGTTGGTCTTTACCATGAAACTCTTTTGAGTTAAACAAACGACCTACAATCCAACGGGTAACCAAACAATTCATGGGCGCACAATAACTGATTTGTTGTTATCAAAAAATATATTCAACACATGTTCATGTACCAATTTAGTGTTTGTGTGTCGGATGAATAGATATCGTTGCGGGAAATTAAAATGGATTATATTGTGCCAAAAAAAAACAGCATTTTGTTTCTCGTTAAATATAAATTTCCAGACTACATCTGGCGTTGAAATGTTGGCTATTGCTATAAGGAACACTCATTATTTGTGGGTTAACTTTTTTTAACGAAATCTTTTACGAAATATTCGTTGATTTTGAGTGTTAATGAGGCTTTAAAGTATTTGATAAAAATACAGGACAGCTTCATTTTATACATTAAAGTTATTTACAAATCATGTTCTCATAGTATCTATTTATGTTAACGAACTTAGTGTACGATGTCATTGATTTGTGGTAAGAAACAAATCCAACGTCCGAAATCTAAATCATGATGTCGTGTAATTATACTTTTGCATGTGGCTTCATCTGAAGTACCATTTATAATAAATGAATGAATAGATTGTCTATATGTCACATTGTAATAAATGATTTGTTAGTTTGGACGCTGCATAACTTCTAGTGGCATAACTTCTTATGACGTGTGAAGCACAATAAGAAACTTTTGGTTTACATATTAAAATAAAAATAGGTTTCTACAATAAACATATCCATCACTAAATTATCAACGTCAATTGTAAAAAGCGAAAATGAAGCTACACCAGCAGAAGATAAAACACATCGGCCTTTATTATGGCATGTAAACACTTGCCAACCGATGTGACGCAGCACTTGAGTGTAGCCACATTACAGAAATACAACACAATACATAAAGTACTCCTTTAGAAACAAATCTTACTTACATAATCCGCATATTTTAAGCAGACACATATTTTAAATATTAAATTACACACGAAAATAACAAGGTATAACATTATATTTATATTATTTAAACAGAAAGCATTAAAACAATGCTGGGGCTTGTATGAAGACCGAGGCCACCATCTGAATAGTTCAAAACTTAATCCACGTGTGCCAAAGATCAAAAGATTCGTAGGGCTTACATCGCCAGCAACAATAGTCTGTGGAAAAGGACCGGGCAACTGAAGACGAGATCAGCAAAAGGATGTGTCGCTGGATAGGACACACCTTACTCGCCAATATCACTAGACAGGCGATGTAGTAGAACTCACATAGCAAACGGACAAGGATTTTTCTTAAAACACGGCGATGTGGCGTCCAGTCTGACATTACTAAGATTGGCCAATCATGCACAAATTGACCAGGATAGGGCACTCTGGAGAAGTGTTTTTGGGAGCAAATAACCAGAGACGTGTGACGGTAATAAGCAAGATTATATACAATGAAATTTCGTTTTCTATGTTGGTTTAACGTTCCATTTTAGTGTTATAATATATCTCTTCAATGTGATCAGTACAACACTCTAGGTATCAGAAGCGCAACTCATAAATATATCAACACCGAGATTGATAGCGCATATGATTATAACGTTACTCATTGACATCTCTATGTATGATGCATTGCACTTATGATATTGATGTACAATTTCAGACTAGCTTTGCTTATGTATTACATGAAATATCATACATTGTTCATTATTTTGTGTGCAAATGCAAAATTAAAAACACAAAAACGAATTGCCAGAGTATACATGATAGAACGCGAACATAAACATTCAAGGAAAATAATTGTGCAATATTTATATTCATATCTATGATCATAAATAACTCGGTTTCACTTAACGTGTTAGTTACCAATAGCAACTTAACACCAGGCAGTATAGAATAATTGAATCTCTGTTGGGACTAAAATAGAGTTACTGCATATGGGTGATTGCAAATTCGCCAGACAGAGGTGTTTAACTAGAAAGAACCCATACATTCTAACTGTTGAATTAACTTGATCATGTACATAAAATGCAACATAATATATTCGAGGTTTAGTATGTGCAGAATATGTTTTATATGTAGTTCTATGTCTCAGACAATACACATATTTAAATTGTATTTTATTTTCTACATAACTGACTTAATGACCTTCATTTGATTACGATTCTTAACATACAGCCATTTATGAAAACGGCGTTATTACATGGGTAAAGATGTTTGAATTCACTGACGTTCACTGTGCCATATTTAGAATGACTTAATATTCATAAGGTCGCATGAATTGTTATAATTTAATATTTTTGTTGGTAATTCATGTTTTTGAACATTTGAACTTGAACATCGTTCTAAAAATAAGTTTTTGTCCTTTAGTCCTTGTGCGTTTAAAAATATGCAAAGTCACGCACAAGCAAATGTTGTTGAAGATGTTGTAAATATCAACATTACATTCTTAACTGTTCATTGATGTATTGAAATCATGCAGAACGGAAATCGAACAATCGCTATCTGAACCGTTACACAGGAAAAATAATATTTGCATGCAATTCTGTCATTAAGGGTCGATATAAAATACAAGCAATGCATCGCAGTAAATTGCCAATTTCCTATAAATGTATTTTAACTTAACTGCTACATTCCATTGTGACGAAAATAACTCTCATACATTCTTGTCACATAACGTCCAAAATTCCATTTAAAAGTTAAAGTTATTAGATACTTATCCATTTTGATAAGGTGGCAAATTGACTGTCTAAAGCGACAAGTGACTTTTGACATTAAGGAATACTGGACATTTGAACAAAGACATGCTGGAAAAGCGATTCTAACAGCGGAATAGTCTAATGTAACAAAATATGTGTAATCCAGGATGATGTAATATAATTCAGTTTTACCAGGCACTCGTGATTTTTTATTCTGTTTAACCTTTGTTTTTAAACATTATTAATGCCTTTTATCAATTTTAATAATTTTCTTTAATAGTATTGTTGAACGGCCTGCTTTTTGTGTACGTTTCTCATAATGTTCATTCGGGAATACAAATTGTACGTAGAACAGAGTTGTATCGTCTAAAAAGAACATTAAAACCTCGTTTTGATTTTAAAATCTTTCCATCCGTCCGTTCGTCCATCAGATATTAGAGTTACGCGTAACTCGAACATATTGCTGCTAGATGTATAAAACTTGACAAATATATTAAAGGGCAAGTGAATTTGCTTATATGCATATTTAAGTTATTTTGTTTTCAGCATAAACGGAGTAATTGCCCTTTCTTCGCAAAAGCATAACATGTCAAAACTCATATGACCGCGTATTTCCAAGAGTATTGTTGCTAAAATGATGTAACTTTTTTTATCATAATAGCTAGCACATGCACTTGTGCGACTAGGTGTTTAAGTGTTCATAATTTGAGTTTTGAAACACAAGTAAAACGTTGATGCATTCCTTTCCAACGGACACCTTTCCAATTAAAATTGATTAAGTATACGTCAATCCAAAAACAAAACAGAAATGTCGCTGTAAAATTGATAATTTCAAAATAACACATTTGCAAAATATTTACTTATTAAGAATCTTTAAGACAATGGATTTGTAATGCAATCTAAAACGTCACTAAGACTAAAACTATCCAAAACCTAAAAGCTTTAAATAAAGATAAGAATAAATAAGTTCAGATGAGTTATATGCTGCTAAAGGATTGTAAAATGTCGAGACCAACAATAAGCCAGATGTAATAAATACGTAAATTCTATTTTAAAAATTGCTTGGTAAGAATGGGATGATGGTATTTCATGAGTTTCAAATGGCAAAATAAACGAATAGTTATGTTCGTCCAGGAAATGGATTAAAGCAACGTTTTTGAATTTTATAGTTACCTTTTTTTTGTGAATACACTTGAGTTTTGTTCAATATACATTTTTTATATTTTATTCAAGCAAATTAAATGCTAAACACGTAGTTATTACTATAAATACGCTCAAATGTGTACGTTCGATAAAACACTTAACACTGGCTTTCCCTATAGAGTCAATTTCTGTGAAGATTGGATAACGAATGAATATTTTATAAGTAATTCCCACTAAATGGGAGTTTTATGATCCGCAACATTGTGTACCTGTACATGATTTATGTCCTCTTGAATTAATACAACAACAGACTATCAATAGAGATTTGCGAAAAGACATTAATAAAAAATGAACCATTTGCAAATAAAAGACACTGTACTAATAATTGCTTACGTGAACACACTACGAATGTGTGAGGTATTAATGTTATGAAATATAAATATATCAATTCACGACTAAGGTACTAAGTAAAACGTTCGAATAAAACGGTTCGTATTTAAGTTTAGTCAAACGATAAATAAAAATGTGTGTTTGCATTTTTTCTGTATCGCTGTACTCAGGTATAGCATTTAGTAGATGAACACGAAAACCTGCACATTATTGAAGTTGATGAAACAGTATTAAGGAGCGTTGACGATAACCGTAAAGCGTCAATGTTGTGAAGTACCTAGTATGTGTTTTGTTTGTGTTTAGAAACCATTTGATTCACATTTAATCCACTAATGGTCACAGCTGTCCAATGACGCTTGTGAGTATGATGCATTCCAAACACACAACAGTTAGTTATTTTGGAATTCAGATATTTTTAATGCACACATAGGTAAGAATAATCATGTTCCGAATCGGTAAATGTTTATCACATGCACTATGTATGTTGCATTGACAGCTTTCGTGTCTCTGACACATTAAGTGCGATTGGTTACAACTCCTCTAAAAGAGTTAATTACATTATAGCAGACGATAAAACTCAAGAAACTGAATTATTTCCGACTTATTTCATGTTTTATGTAAATAAAAGATATCCCGCAGGCTTACCGCCTAATTGGAAAATGTTTGCCCACAGTATTTACACAATAAATTGTGTAAAGTGATACACAGTAATAATACGTTTTATTGCGAACAACACATACGTTTATAATTAAAATGAGATCTAACCATGTTATCACACAAAACACGAATGTTTACTTATTTAATAATATACGAATTAAAACTACCAACCGACTATTAAAATGGTATGCATTTATATACGGTAAATTCGTATAAAGAATATAAGAATTTGCATTTTAACATAAGCGCTGAAAACGGTCCTAAAAAATTAACATATTACATTTAAGTAATAAGAATAGTCCATTTTCGTATCAATTTTTTTCCTTGTGTACCATATAAATTTTATTGGAAATATCAATTCCCGATCAGGTGTACTAAAAAACAGTGTTGTGTTCTAACTGAAATGTTGTAAATAAGTTTCAAAGACATGCCCAACTTGGTACATATCCACAAATCTTTGCGAGCAAACCTTGTCTAAGTCATACTCAGGGGAAATATTCCAATGAAATTGTTCATTGGAAAAGTTACTTAACTAGGAACAATTTTAGACCTAATTACCTTTCATGGAATGGATTGCGTGAATGAATAATGCAAACGAATGACAACCTTATCATTTCACTCTAGCTCCAGTGATATGAAAAGGTTGTTTAATATTTAACTACTTGTTATTATTGTTCTTAAAGGTGAATAACCTCTTTGTATGTTCTTCGTCCCCCTAAGAATTTTAATAAAAATCATCTAAACATATAATCAAGCCATAGTGATGCAGTAATAAATTAACTATTTTCCGCGACAGCGACAATTTCGTGTTCATGTTTATAGCGCCACGGTACACAAAATCGTATAATGCAAATGCAACTATCACGGATTGGTTTGTAATTTATCGTTCACCAGCATGAACAGAAAAGCACAGATATTTCCATTCACGGTCCGCTTCTCGTGAAAATACATATTTATCTAACAACTCATGAAAAGATAGTGATCCATGTCTTACATTAAAACATATCATCTATATCTTTGAATTCACTTGCTACAAAAATGTCCTCGTTACTTTAGGCTCAGACATGAAGGCCAAGAGTTTTCAAACATTCAAATGCAAACTTGCACGATAAAAACGAAACTTAATTTCCAAAACAATTTAACACTATGTGACTATCCTCTTTCTACGATTATTTTGATTCTAAGCAATATGCTTAAAGCAAATCATAATAAGTCATTTGTTGTTATTAGTTTTGCTACAAAAATAGCAAATTTAGTTAGTAAAATTCGTTTTCACAATCGGTTATTTTCGTTCCTATTGTAAAAAAAAAATGCACTTGAATTGAAATAATAATGACACCTTCCAAAACCTTACGTACCATAACCATGATATAAAAATAATAACATCAACATCATGAAGTTATATACACACCGTTTATGTATATCAACTCTCAAACACTTTGGACATAATAAACAAGTTACAATGTATTATCGAATTATGTTTGTTAAAACAAAACATGCTTCTTTATTTGGCTAATATGAAAATGTACGTATATTGGCCATGGTGCATTTAATAATACCATTCTGTTAATGAAGGCAACACTTTTTTACATCAAACAATGTTAAAATGTGTTCACTAATTTGCTTAATTTCAACTTCGGTATTTAAGATATGTGTTATTTTTGTTGCAATCGTTCATTTTTCTAATTCTTTAAATTTTTATTCCAGAAACGATTCAACTACTATTTGCAGGTATTATCTCGTTGTTGAAAGAGTATTACATTAAACATTATCGTTCTTCAATGTTACCGCTACAGTATATAAATATTACATGTCTGACAGGGTGAAAGTAAATTTGTCAACTTGAGGCAATTCTGTCAACCGAGGCGAAGCCGTGGTTGACAGTATTTTTCCGAAAGTTGACAAATTTACTCTCACCCTGTCAGACATGTAATATTTATTTTATTATACCGAATAAACTATTCAAACATGAACAATTTATATGAACCATGAACAATTTTAATATTCAATAATTGTATTTAATTTCAGTAATGAACAACCATTAATATTTTGATAACAATAATAAAAGTACACTGGTTAAGACAGTATATTTCTTATCACAGAAAATAAAAATTCTATAGTTAAACAGNAAGATAGTGATCCATGTCTTACATTAAAACATATCATCTATATCTTTGAATTCACTTGCTACAAAAATGTCCTCGTTACTTTAGGCTCAGACATGAAGGCCAAGAGTTTTCAAACATTCAAATGCAAACTTGCACGATAAAAACGAAACTTAATTTCCAAAACAATTTAACACTATGTGACTATCCTCTTTCTACGATTATTTTGATTCTAAGCAATATGCTTAAAGCAAATCATAATAAGTCATTTGTTGTTATTAGTTTTGCTACAAAAATAGCAAATTTAGTTAGTAAAATTCGTTTTCACAATCGGTTATTTTCGTTCCTATTGTAAAAAAAAAATGCACTTGAATTGAAATAATAATGACACCTTCCAAAACCTTACGTACCATAACCATGATATAAAAATAATAACACCAACATCATGAAGTTATATACACACCGTTTATGTATATCAACTCTCAAACACTGTGAACATAATAAACAAGTAACAATTGTATTATCGAATTATGTTTGTTAAAACAAAACATGCTTCTTTATTTGGCTAATATGAACATGTACGTATATTGGCCATGGTGCATTAAATAATACCATTCTATTAATGAAGGCAACACTTTTTTACATCAAACAATGCTAAAATGTGTTCACTAATTTGCTTAATTTCAACTTTGGTATTTAAGATATGTGTTATTTTTGTTGAAATAGTTCATTTTTCTAATTCTTTAAATTTTTATTCCACAAACGATTCAACTACTATTTGCAGGTATTATCTCGTTGTTGAAAGAGTATTACATAAAACATTATCGTTCTTCAATGTTACCGCTACAGTATATAAATATTACATGTCTGACAGTGTGACAGTAAATTTGTCAACTTGAGGAAATTCTGTCAACCGAGGCGAAGCCGTGGTTGACAGTTTTTTTCCGAAAATTGACATATTTACTGTCACCCTGTCGGACATGTACTATTTATTTTATTATACCAAATAAACTATTCAAACATGAACAATTTATATGAACCATGAACAATTTTAATATTCAATAATTGTATTTTATTTCAGTAATGAACAGCCATTAATATTTTGATAACAATAATAAAAGTACACTGGTTAAGACAGTCAATTTCTCATCACAGAAAATAAAAATTCTATAGTTAAACAGTATAAAGTAGGTTTTCTGAGTCTTACAGTAACATAGTATTGACTTCAAACAATTGTATTCATTGTTTTTCACAGTTTATTACTGGAATCGAAAATAAGCAAATATGATTTGTAGCGTTGAACAAAAAACAGCTGTCATACGTAAAGCATGCGTGCTTTGTTTTTCTTTTTTATTAAACTAAACTGAAGGCGGTCATCCCAGTTGTAATCATCTACTATTTAAAGTTGGTGTTCTGTTAAATCTCTCCTGATAGAGTTTCTGGAGTTTCATCGTTTGCCATATTAATATATCAAGTTTCGAGAACTAATATGGTAAATATTATAGAGATCAATCTAAGCGCGTTAATACATATAATGGGTTTCAAAATTACACAAACACACATAAATAGCTATTTTCATGACTAGATAATTGTCTCCAAGTACAACGCCTTCTACTTTATGACTCTTTTACGGGTTTCTTATAGTAAACAGGCATTTATTATATTGGCCGACATAAATAAAGTGTATATTATCTACGAAAATCAAGAACGTAAATCTACACAACGCCTGATTTTAACGATTCGAGACATCACAACTGGCATTTATAGCGTGCTTATTGAAAAAAGGCCCTAAGAGTGGTTTTCATAAACATATCCGCACAAAATAAATTAAAGTATATATTCAAACATCATGTTACATTAATGAAGTGTGTATCATGGCATTATACATAGCCTTATTGCAAAATTAAGCTCTTCTATCCCAGAATTATAGTTATATGACCCTCAATTTTATGCGACCATGTGCACAATTTGACGGACTTCTTGGTTTGGAATGAGAGGATTTAAGCTTAAGAATTGGGTCGTTCTTTGACAGTTAATCTTTGATAGTAGTAAAAAACTATAAATCATTATAATGATTCTCTTTCATTGTTTATACATTTAACGTTATCATTAAACCAATTAATACGATATGAATCAAAAGCATAGGCCGAGACAATATAGGCTTCATGCTATTGTTTGCACAAAACTATTCGCCAAACTTAACGTGCGTATGACGCAATCGATTGATTATTCAGCTGCGTTATATTAAAGCAAACGATTAAACTACAGAAACTCATAAAGGAGAGAAATTACTGTTCATAAATACTACGTTTATACTCCTTTTTGTAATAGAGAACCAACGTTAACATAAAATGATTAGAACTGGGATCACTTACTAGGAACGATCGATGCAACGCATATGCAGTTCAAACCGGTTTCGAGGGTTATCCGAATAATAATCACAAACCAAACGTGCGACTAAAACGATCTCAATCAAATTTACCTATGGTGACAGACATTTAAGATATGAATGCCAAACACGTGACACATGAATCAAAGTATAAAAAGAAATATGACCAAATATAAAACTAATAAACTGTCAAGTTAGCTATGTATCTACAGATACTAGGCAAAACAAACTAGGTGTCAGACAGAACGTAAAAATGTATCATCCACATAACAAAAACAGCTCTACTGCTTACACCCTTAAACTGAAACATGGTAACATTGAAGACAAAACAGACATTACGAACAGACAAGCAGACATTTAACTGAAATACGGATGTCAGTGTGCTGACATTTTATTAACGCAATCGGAATAAAATAGGAAGTATTTTATGCTTTGGATGTCATACAATAATGACGTTAGAGTAAAATGTGTTCGGAATATATGGAACACCTTACTCAGGGCATATGTGTTGTTTTTCGATGCATGCTTATGCAGATTAAAATTAAACTCCGACAGAAATAATTTTACTTTTTTACAAAATTGGGCCCCCTTGGGACTGTACTCACATTATACTTGCATGTCCGTTGTCCGACAGGGTAGTTTCGGATAAGTAACAAACAATTAACGATGTACTAGATTAAAATTCAAATAAACAGGGCACTTTAAAATTCCAATTTAGCACAAATGATTGTAATGTATGCATATTATAAACTCTTATTTCACCACAGACTGAGATGCATATGCGTATGATGCTAGTTTACCAGATGGTAGCTTGTAAACACATATATTATTCAAATAAATAAAGTAACGCTATAGTATTCACGAGTAGGTCACAAAACGTACAACGAGTAAATTACTCAAACCTTCTTAAGGCAACAACAATGAGTTAAAAACAAGACCAAATGTATCCCGCAGTTCTTTTAATAATTTTATGATTTTCATTACTGAACAAAATCTTCTTAATTGCATAACTTGCATAATCTCTCTGAAACAGGGAAATAATTGTACCTACCATTTTCTATTTTTAATGTATGTGCACGTATTCTAAATATAGAGAAGCAAGATCTTATTATATATATTTTATCACACCAAGATATTTGTCTTATTCACCAATATTTCTAAAAACGTGTACTTTAGTACTTAACTTAATTTACATTTTTTCCATATTCATCAGCTATTTGAAGAAAGTTCGTTTGTTTGTTTTTTTTAATATATATTGTCTTGACATGATTGAAACGTCCATAAGAAGACAAAAACGACCTTTTTATTTTATTTACCTGTGACAGTACTTTGGGAGGAATTTACAAAATACTGAAACAATTTTGTGTTCACAATATTTAGATTATGTTTAAACGACTCTGCAAACTTCTCTTTAAAAGCTGACAATAACAATGGTGGACACAAGCCTTGCACATCTTTAATAATGATTTACAGAATGCCAATGTTTATCTGTATATATGTACCCAATTTATTAAGGCATATTAAAGTATTTGGTATAACAGTATGGTCATACAAGTGAATAAATCTTTTAACATCTTCATTTTTCCGTATGAGAAGCATCAACTATTTGAAGTAAGTTCGTAATTTATTTTCTTTAATATATATTATCTTGACATGATTGAAACGTCCATTTAAAGAAAAAAATGTCATTGTTTTTAGTATTAATCTGGACAGTACTTGGGGGGGGGGAATACCCATTTCAAAATACTAAATTATTGTTGTATTCACAATATTCAGATTACTGGTCTTAACAACTCTGCAAACTTTTCTGACTTCTAGATAAATGTATCAGATCATCCGCATAACGTAAACAATGAAGTCTTACATCACTAAGCGGAAAAGAATAAGTATCACCAGAGAAAATATTTGGTTTATCATTTAAGCAAAAATACTCAGCAATACAGTTATCTGATACATGTATTGGTTTGCTGACATTGTAATTGACAAGGAATAAAATGTATCTGATACTAAAAAACAACAGTTTGCATCATATTGAAAAGATGTATAGTTTCCTTTGTTCAACCTTTTAGGATGTGTATTTTACAGGAAAAGCATAACTCTTATAATTATCTACCTCTAGCACAACAACATTTTCTGTACTATTTCTCTAAATAAAGCACTTGTTACATTCACTGTTTAATGGTGTTTACATGAATTTATATTCTGAATTTCAATATAAAACTTCACACTCTGTATCCACTCTTGGATTAGTATCATCATATGGCCAAGGTTTGCTTTTTTCAAATCTGTTTCAAGCAGTTGCATAGTATCCAGATCTTGTCGTATAGTGTATGAAGATATTGTTGCACAATGTATGTAAAGGAAATATGTCAATCTTTCGTTAGACCAAACTAAATTCTTACATGTTTCAACATTTATTCTTCACTACTCGATAAATATGTGATGCATTTACACGTTTGCATGATATCTAAGATGTTTGTGCATTACTTATTGTTTTTGCATTATGTATTGTTAAGTATAAATAGAAATAAAATATTCGACATTGAAAAACAATGATTTAGAATATCCTTTTCAATAGGTGGTTCAAATTTCTAGACGTCATCAATTGCGAGCTTTTTGTTTGTTATATATCTGTCAGATAAATCTGAAGATTGATATGTCAGCAATCTTGTTTAGTTCCAAAGAATATTCAATTGTTTGTCTGGAAGAGGTGATGAATTGCCATTGGTAAGTACCAAGTTGAGAAAATCCGAACTATGTATGATCATTTATATGAATACTTATGTGGTATATATTCAGTGCATACATTTCTATTTGTATCGTAGAGATTCTTTTCGAATAATGTTTTTTTATGGACAGCTTATTTTTTTTTATTCTAAAAGGAAAATGTTAGAGATGGTGAGAATCATTATAGTAAATTTGTGATCTCATGTATTTTTCCAGTTGAGAACGAACTGTTACCGTGTTGTTACCCCTTCAATCTATTGACTTTGTGTTTCTTAACAACTGCTTAAAATATTCACCCGGTTCGGACTATTTGGAATTGTCGTCTGGAAAAATGCTATGTCATAACGGCAGACATATACCCTATCTGGGGCTCCAACTCACAAATCAGGATTGAGAGACCAGCGCTCTCACCTACTAACAAGCAAGGTTATCCGCACCGAACAGCAAACTGAATCAGGGATTTTAGACTGATAATTAAACATTACAGATCGATCATTTGCTTAGTATATTATTTAAAACATATTTGTGAGCGGTGAAGGCCTGCAATTGCCTGTTTCAACGTATGCATATAGGTTAAACAAAACAAAACTAGACCCATTGTTGATTTCCAAATTGTAGACGGATATATGTGATTTATAGAGGATATAAGCTGGGTTCAACATTACGCCCTTCAATTGCATGCATCTGTTCTTAATAAAATAACCGTTTTAGTCGCATTAAACGGGTACGTAAACGTGTTTAAATTAAACTATAAATAAAGCAAATGACTATGATCCTGTTTGTTCAAATCTTTTGGAGAAGTTTAAACGTTCCGATCACTCTTACCATTAAGTTATTTTCCACTAATAAATAACAAATTTGGATGAAAAAATAATTTCCAATTCTCTTTGAACAAGTTTCTTTTTAATTGAAGATAGATTTTGCGAATATAATCGCATATAGAAATAATTATCGAAAACTAAACATAAAATACCAAAAAAAATGTAAGGGTAGAAAACAAAAATTAAGGTCGCTTGGGGAAATGAAAACCAACTTCCTTTCAAGGATAAATGAAACACGATTGTAACATTACAAGATTCCACAATTTCGGGACTAATGCATTTTTTAAATTCAATAAATATAAATATAATACTATAAGCAAGATAATTTACTCATAGTTGATATGTCATCGAATTATATATTTTTAACAAATAAATAATGTTCACTCTATATCACATTGTGGAATGCATACAACAACTTAAGCACAACGCATGCAAGTATGCAATTTACAATTAAGCATTGGTGTGGGGTTAAAATGCATTTCATATATTAAACATATAAAATAAGCGAAAGAAACGACATAAGTAGCCAAGTATGTTTGCATGGTGTGTTCATATTATTCTTTCAAAATGTAATCTACTGTCTTGTCATGTTCTTGTTCTGGTTAGTTGAAATTATGCTTCTAACTTTGAATTTGACTCGTTTATATGTGTCGATGTTTTAGCGCAAAAAGTAAATTCATTATTTATGTTCACGATGGATTTATTTTTGTTGTTGTTATAGAAATTCACTTTTTCCTCTTATTTTAGAGTTCCTACGNGTTTCAAGCAGTTGCATCGTATCCAGATCAGGTCGCATAGTGTATGAAGATATTGTTGCACAATGTATGTACAGGAAATATGTCAATCTTCCGTGAGACCAAACTAAATTCTTACATGTTTCAACATTTTTTTCTTCACTACTCGATAAATATGTGATGCATTTACACGTTTGCATGATATCTAAGATGTTTGTGCATTACTTATTGTTTTTGCATTATGTATTGTTAAGTATATATAGAAATAAAATATTCGACATTGAAAAACAATTATTTAGAATATCGTTTACAAAAGGTGGTTCACATTTCTAGACAAATTGCGAGCTTTTTGTTTGTTATATATCTGTCAGATAAATCTGAAGATTGATATGTCAGCAATCTATTTTAGTTCCAAAGAATATTCAATTGTTTGTCTGGAAGAGGTCATGAATTGCCATTGGTAAGTACCAAGTTGAGAAAATCCGAACTATTTATGATCCTTTATATCAATACTTATGTGGTATATCTTCAGTGCATACATTTCTATTTGTATCGTAGAGATTCTTTTCGAATAATGTTATTTTATGGACAGCTTATTTTTTTTTATTCTAAAGGGAAAATGTTTGAGATGGTGAGAATCATTATAGTAAATTTGTGATCTCATGTATTTTTCCAGTTGTGAACGAACTGTTACCGTGTTGTTACCCCTTCAATCTATTGACTTTGTGTTTCTTAAAAACTGCTTAAAATATTCACCCGGTTCGGACTATTTGGAATTGTCGTCTGAAAAAATGCTTTGTCATAACGGCAGACATATACCCTATCTGGGGCTCCAACTCACAAATCAGGATTGAGATACCAGCGCTGTCACCTACTAACAAGCAAGGTTATCCGCACCGAACAGCAAAGTGAATAAGGGATTTTAGACTAATGATTTAACAGTACAGAGCAATCATTTTGTTAGTATATTTAAAATATATTGGTGAACGGTGAACGCCAGCAATTGGCTGTTTCAGCGTCTGTAAATATGTTAAACAAAATAAAACTAAACCCATTGTTGATTTCCAAAGAGTAGACGTATATGTGTGAAAAATAGAGGATATAAGCTGGGTTCAAACGTTCAATTGCATGCATCTGTTCTTAATGAAATAACCGTTTTAGTCGCATTAAACGGGTACGTAAACGTGTTTAAATTAAACTATAAATAAAGCAAATGACTATGATCATGTTTGTTAAAATCTTTTGGAGAAGTTTAAACGTTCCAATCACTCTTACCATAAAGTTATTTTCCACTAATAAATAACAAATTTGGATGAAAAAAATAATTTCCAATTCTCTTTGAACAAGTTTCTTTTTAATTGAAGATAGATTTTGCGAATATTATCGCATATATAAATAATGATCGAAAACTAAACATAAAATACCAAAAAAAATGTAAGGGTAGAAAACAAAAAATAGGGTCGCTTGGGGAAATGAAAACCAACTTCCTTTCAAGGATAAACGAAACACGATTGTAACAATACAAGATTCCACAATTTCGGGACTAATGCATGTTTTAAATTCAATAACTATCAATATAATACTATAAGCAAGATAATTTACTCATAGTTGATGTGTAATCGAATTATATATTTTTAACAAATAAATAATGTTCACTCAATATCAAATTATGGAATGCATACAACACCTTAAGCACAACGCATCCAAGTATGCAATTCACAATTCATCCATGGTGTGGGGTTAACATGCATTTCATATATTAAACATATAAAATAAACGAAAAAAACGACATTAGTAGCCAAGTATGTTTGCATGGCGTGTTCATATTATTCTTTCAAAATGTAATCGCATACTACTGTCTTGTCATGGTCTTGTTCTGGTTAGTTGAAATTATGCTTCTAACTTTGAATTTGACTAGTTTATATGTGTCGATGTTTTAGCGCAAAAAGAAAATTCATTATTTATGTTCACGATGGATTTATTTTTGTTGTTATTATAGAAATTCACTTTTCTCTCTTATTTTCGAGTTCCTACGTGTATTGATTTTTGTTAGTGTGTTTTTTTCGTGCTGCGTCACACTGTTACATGTAGGTCACTAGCATCCTTCTGATGTAACTCACGTTTAATTTTGTTTAAATGTACATTTTTATGTTCATTATGCAGACTGGAAAATTCAGTACCACACACTATGTATTTATATAGATATCTTAAAGATATAGATAATGATTTGCATCCATTAACGATAATTCTAAACGATTATTTGGAAGACATAAGTTAGTAACGGCAATGTAACTACATACTCGTATATGAAGTTTAATGAAATTCGTCTCAAACTTACTAGAATTATATCACTTCTCAGCAACTGTGTGTTGTCTGCAAGCTATTGCTGTTAAGTTGCAATAAGAATATGCGACCAACAACACATGTTTATCGGGTAAGGTCCTAAATACAAATGATATTAAAACCGTTATGTAATATCCTTGACAATACATTGTTGTATACTTTCAGTTTATTTATAAGAGAAGAAATTAATCCCGTGTTCATTTAGTTAATCTGTAAGAACATGCTCGTTTTTATTTTAAACGAAATATAGGAACATTTACGTTCGATGGGAAAAAAGACGTTCGCAACACGCTTTGTGTCCATCTTAAGTAAATGTTTGCCAAGAGGTCAAATCTTTAGCATATCATCCTTTCTTCCGAAGTAAATGAACCATTCATAAGAATTCATTTCACTTCCAAAAAGACAGCAATTGATCAGTCAGAACGGAGAGAGGATAACTGTATGAGGCCCGTGCATGACTGCGGACTGCACAGGCTAATCTTGGACGACACTTTACGCACATGCATTTAACCCCCTTTATACAGAGCGAGGATCAAATTAATTATGATCAGTATGTACCTGTCAAGTGGTTTGTGTTTTGACGAATCACGTGAGATGCGGAGTCCTCTTGAGTGATGCAAAATACCGCAAGCCACGAGACTGACGTAATCTCTTGGAGAAAAATCTAGTAAAATTATATAATTGTTTTCATATACACTGACGCACTTTGATTCAAGGACAGTTCGCTCATGTTAACTGAAGATGATCCAGATAATGTTACAGATAGATAACATATGTTTTCTCTGTTTCTGCATTATACGACAACAACATTAGTCTGGCACCGTTCTGGTAATACGGAATTGGAAAAAAGCGAATAGTACATGAGGGTGTTTCTTTCGACATGTATTTCACTGATTGATAATGCCTGTTTTTCCAGATATTTTTGCCGATTCTTTCACGTAAATGCCAGATTATACACGGGAGAATGGTAATACACTTTAAATCCTTAATTACATTAACCACGGAAGAAACAAATGAATAAAATAAGTAATTTTCCTCCATTATTCAGAGCAATTGTGACCCTGACATAGCATTAAACACGGCTATTTGCGTTTCTAGTGCAATTTAGGAATAATTTAAATCCGCATATCATGCTCCGGGATATGTTTTATTCATGCATTTGGGTGCACAGCATAATTCTTTAATGCATGATGCGAGAGACGATGCAATTGCGGTGTAATTACAAATAAAGCAAACTTTAAGTTAGTTTGATATGGCTAGCTTTATAAAGTATGGTAGCATTGCAATTTAACGTTAAACATGTTCAAACAGATAAGAATTATCGTTTCAAATTATTCTTACACACATACACAATCGTATACACATTTCAGTAATCAAATAAGCTTGTTGTTTTATATTACGCCTGTCGAAAGCAGCAATTGTATTTTGTTTTGATTCTGATGATTTCTCCCTATTCAAGTTTTGTTTTCGTTTAAAACACTGTAACTTTTTAGTCAGATGCTCTATGCGTTACTTTTTTTTTATCTTATTATGCCCGAACAAGGCGATTCCGTTTGTAATAATTAACAGTGAAGAGACGTTTCACACCAAACTCTTTAGGAAGGTCGACATGAACTAAAATATGAGAGTGAGGAGACGTATCACGTGCAATGTTGTTGGTTTACTGTAAAATTCTTCAACAAACTTAATTCAATATAAATCAACAATACCTTAATTTTCCAATTTCATATCGACTGTTGTTAAGAGATACAACAAATATCGTATGTTATATAGTCTAGCCTTTATTACATGTTTAGATCAATCTGAGCGGGACAAGTTTAATTATAAAATAGGCCAATGCATAGTGAACATGTTATTCTCATTTTCACGCAGGAACACAGGAACGCAGAAAATGGGAGCGTTTATTATTTGAATTGTAATGAAGGACCTTAATATGAATTGTGTCTCGACGTTTAATTCAAAAGACTGGAAGCTTTTACACTTTTAAAACTTACATTGCTTGGTTTCATTTTTTATTTCGTGTTTATTTATACTTTGGATTGGCATTAGTATAAAGAAAAAATTTAATGAGTTAAATTAAGTTTAAATCTATTTATTTTAGCTCCATTGCCTTGAGGCCTTGGAGTTTCACTTCTTTATATTGATTAAAATATGCATTTTGAAAGAAATCTTCATATTATTAACTGTATAAATACGAATTCGTTTGTTTTAAAAAAGATGATACATTTAAAATACAGAGGAGACCGGTAATATAAAATTGAAGCATCGGCGAGGATACGGGTACCGGTGTTATTCTTTATTTAGCAAGTTTGTATAAGCTAAACAAAGCATGCAGAATTTGTGACTTTTGGTTACAGTGTATTAACCGGAGTATGCACAGAATAGAAGTTAATTGACATAGACAATAACGCATACACACTTTAAATATAAACATGAGCGGTGGTTTCCTTTTAAATGCGTTCTCTACTGCATCTGAACTCACACTAAGCGCGTGTGTACTTAATGACGCTAATGTTCCATGCGTGAAGCATTTTAACACATCTTTCCTCATAACTGTTGGTTGTAATGCTTGTTTTGCGCCTTCGTTTATGTAATAATCCTGATATAACGGAAAGTAATTGATACCGAAACGGAAAGTCTGCATTAGGGGGTTCACAATAAGGAAGAGGTAACTGAACCGATGTTACGCAGTGAGTACGGTAAAAGAGAAGACCGTGAAGTGCTTCATAGTAAGGTCATCGGCGAACACTACGCTCCAGACGATATGGACTGGTTCAGAAACGGTCAAAAGCTCACATCTCTCTCAGAGAAAGGCTTGAAAATCACCAAGTATTATTCAACTCCTCAACGGACGTTAACCGGGGTTATTGTCATTGCGCGAACGCGAATAGAGGATGACGGGACATACGTCTGTAGGTCGTCAATTTCTCAGAATACGAGCAATTAAGTGATAATTATAGTTTTTAGTATATATGGGTACAGAAAAAACTCCTTATGGAAGATTTATTGAATGATTCCAGCACTAATTAACCGTGAATTGCGATATATGTCCGATGTTTGATTGCGTTTGATTGCGTTTTGTATTCTTTATATTATTTTAAGTGTGCTATTTTTGCGTTATCTATGTGCAGTCTATAACTCGGACGTCTTTAGAGCGATTCGCGATCTTTACATAATGAGACACTAAGTAAGATATTTTTTCTGTCTTGCTAAGATTAAACACCTAATAACATCACACAAAGCTAACATTAAGACGATTTTGCATAGTAACATAATAATCTCACTGATATATCGTCTGAATGATCATGTCTGAACATGTTGGCTACGTTACCACGTTGTAAACTGGTTTTTATTGCGTTTTTTTTCTTTACGTTTATAGTAGGTTATAAGTAAAACACTAGGTATTTTTCGGTCTCTAGTATAACGTACTTTATGAAGAAAGCGCCCATTTCTTTACAATTCAAAAGATAACAAAAAAATCAAAAGAAAATGCGCTTTTCGTACTTATTATCGGTTTGTGCTTAAACGGTATAACTTATTTGTAAAATAAACGTTGTTGTCCAAAAAGGAATCACTTATACTAAAACAATTTTAATATTAAAACGCTTAAGTTTATAGTTCATGAGTATTTATGGTGTTAAGGCTGTCTCATTACTCCTGTGTTCATCCATTATTATTTTACTATGATACGTATTCTAAATCCAAAGAAAACCAAAACATAGTGTGCTACGGAACTATATAACAGTTACATGTAGCGTATTGTCTTCCAATAATGTGCATGTGCTTTATGTATAACAATTGGTATACCTTCTATCTTTATACAGTAATCTGTATCTTAAACAATTTTCTTCTGCGGAAAACATCGCGTGATAAAATCGTCCTTCAATTTGACGTATAGTAATAAAAAAGTGGCTAGAATTGGTAAATATCAATAGTTAAGTTAATACCAGCTTATGCAAAATGTATTGGTAATTGACGGAACGTTTGCCATTGTCGTATTCAGCTTTGACACATCGCAAAGTTTCGTGTACCCTTACGAGCGAGTGAAAGCATCTGCCTAGTTAAATTGACACATTAGCGTGGAACCGCGTATATATTTTATTTAACTCTTGCTGATCGATCGATCTTTATCGTTTCATAACAAAAAAACAGAGGTTTTTAAATGAGAAATAATATATCACGTCAGTTAAATCAGTTACTTCACATTTGTCCGAAATTAAGTTTAGTTTATATTGTACTGTTGAATATTCAACAGCCTTTCTTCGCAGCGTTTATTAAGATAAATTCATTAAAAACACCATTGTAGGCATCTCTTAATTTTGAGAAAATCACAGAATATAACAAAAAATAAATACAACACAAAGTGAATCAATCTGCAGTGCCGTGAAATGATATAAATACATGCTTCCTATTTGATTATGTGATGCTTTTAGTATTTTCGTTGAAATCAAAATCCTCTGCATAAATTGATACAGTGGTTTAATAGCTAAAACATGAAAACTTGACTTCTGGTAAAACATACTTGAGCTCCAAACATTTCAGCGGGGGGGGCGGGGAATATCGCATTATTGTATTTTCCAACAATACAGTGAACGATACACTTTCTAATAAATAAAAGGATATACACGCTTATATTAAAACCGCGTCAATTTCCCTTTACGATGTCTAACTTTTCATCTAAAAACTCGAAAAACGTGTACACTTATTTCCGGCTGTTCGAACATTCAAGACGAAAAATTATGTATATTATGTTTAGCCAATCCTTTCATTCTGAATTAACTAGTCTTCTGTGAATGTTAATTACGATCCGTTGTGGTGGAATGGAATTCACGTTGATTTGGTCACACTCTTTGCGAAAACTAATTCATTTTGCAGATGACATGACACATCCTGTAAAACTATGTTTATTGGTATTCTTCTTATGAAACGTACGCGTGTATTAATGTGTCATGCTCACACTTATTTGATTGATTTCATTCTTGTTATGTTTTTGCACTTAGTCCGTTTCACCGTCAAAATAAAACACGATATGCGGTTAGAAAAAAAAATGTATAATATATTCCAATGTTTAAGCTTATAATTCCGAACTTCTAGTCATACCGTAGAAAAACGTGACAGTGCATTGAACGTATGTATAATTATTGTATATGCTTTATGCGAGAATCTATTACAAACCAGTCATGTGGATATGTTTATGTCTAAAATAGTGTCGCACCGAAAATCAATCCTCTAAGATACTAGATCAAAAACTTATCATGCTGTATCACTGCAGTCAACTCTCATCGTGTAAAATATATAGTTTACATAAAAAGTTTCCTGAATGACGAATAAATGAACCATTGAGGGGGGGGGGCAATTCAATTCAATTCCTTCAACTACGAGCCAATTGATTGGTCAGAGCGGAGAGATGATTATTGTATGAGAAGAAATTCATACATGAGTAGATAACCACGTAGAAGATGTTCCCTATATCCATATAGCAGTATTCATTATTACGTTATAATTTGTTTTCGGCAAAAGACATACTTTCTATGATAAAATGGTATCAGCATTCAACTTCTAAACGGTATTATATTGAACGGTTTCCATGGTTCTTCAGTTACTTACGATTACACTTAAATAGTTTACACTGGCCGATCAAAGTGAAGCTGTAAGGATTATCATACTGTGCAGTTTAGGGGGTATCATCCACTTTGGGATTAATAAAATAAGCAAACATTAGGTTCAAAAACAAGATCAGTGTGATCACAATTTAATAGAGACTGGTAAAAACGCTTCTAAAATAAACAAGTTTTCAATAACTGACTTTCATATTGCACATGGATTGACGTAACACATAAATATAAGGTTGTCAAGCGTAGTCTGTAAGAATATTGAATTTAGAAACGAGCATAACATAGGATGTCTGTTAATTTATATGTGCATAGATGACAATATGCACTTGGTTAGTTTTGCTGTTAACCAATCCAACGTCAACCTGTTATCCTTGAAAAAACCAAACAGGTTTTTTGAGGTAATTAGGTCACACCGCTTAGAATTTTCGCAGTGAAAAAAATCGAGATAAAGAGCGAATATTAATACGAAATAAACGCTAATAACTTTCTTGCTGATATGGTTGGAAAGTGAGCTGCATTTCATTTGTTTATAAAAGAAATGAACGGTATAAAACGGCGATAAATACCTGTCTCGGCATGGGCGTCGTTGTTTGTCACGTGATTACCCCCTCTGCTTATGTCAAATCTTGTGTTGTCACAAACGTTAAATTCTAAGCGTTTGCTTTTGTTTATTCTTAGTTTCTTACTGATTCTTCTATACGCGATTTCATTCATATCGCCTTTCCAAGCAACGCTGGGCCGTGCATAGAAAAATAATTAGTGGTGAAATACAGTTGTTGTAGACAAATATAAGATTGCATAGAAAAGAATATGTTTAAATCGGAATATATAACAATTACTTTCGATACGCTGGCTATGGTTTCACCAAAATATACACATTATGTATGAATTTGGGTTAATAGTTGCTATCTTATCCTGTTATGAGTAAAATAAACCATTCATAATTATATTTCAACTAATCACACTTCTTTGGCTAGGTTCATCTAGGTTTATGCCTAGATGTGTGCGTCATACCGGAAGTTAGCTGTCAGTGTACATGTACATTCGCGTCAATAACATTAAATATGTGTAACTTAGCGACAGAAAAAAGATGACAGCTTTCAAGTTAACATAGTTTAGTAGTTATTTTAACAGAGATGACAGCCCTTTGGCACTTACAAGATTTATTTAGAGATTAAGACCACTGTGTTCATTGTATCGAATATTGAGTGATCGCTAAAACATCTAAATTCGTCTTCAGTCGTCTGTCTTATCACAAAGAGTAAATAAATAAGTAAATTGAAGGCCATGTATCTTATCATTTCACGATTGTTGTGTACTTGATTCAATCTCAACAATAAATGATTGTTTTAAACATGAACGTTACTCGGAATTATATTCATAGTGGACATGGCAAGTGATACGTCGTTTTAACGATCCAGTGTATTCAAAAATAACTTAAATTTAAATACCCATAATATTTTGCATCTTTTTTGTTACTATAACTAATTTTCCAATCACCTAGGCAAAAATGTATTTGAGCATGGTATTATTATTATATTGGTTAATATTTTGTAATTATGGTTACTTTTCTTCTATATTTGTTAAAATATATTCTATACCACGACCGGCCGCGTGTTTTCTACAGACAAAGAAGAAAAATAACTGTTGGTTACTTTGCAGCAAACCATGAGCGTAGCCTTATTTTGTGCAAGTATTATCGTGCTTAAATGCGCAATCTATCAAATAATTCCTGCATTATGCAGCGCATTAAAACCACATCCATTATTCAATGTTTATATTTATTTTAGCAAGTTATTTTTACATTTGGTTGATTACGTGTCTGGTCACGTGATTTGGCGCGGAGAAGTCGTATTTTACATCGGAGAGAGTATTTTTGATAAAAATTTCAATTTAAAGAGTGTTTAGTGCTTGGATTTATATCGGATTTATATCGGAATTAGTGGGAAAGGTATATGTGACTAGTTATTTAGTTTATTTCAACTAATAATGATGATTAAACATGACAAGGAAGAGAAAAGACAGAAATTGTAGTGGGAGTGCGAGCGGGAATGTATACAAAGCTACCAAGCAAAGAGGCCCGTCTGAAGAAATCGAAGCTAATATTTCGGTGATTGAGATCTTAAGTAAAGCTAGTGCTGTGTTATTTCCGGATTCGAACTTTCGAGATGATTACACTTTGGATTTGACACCAGGCAATTACTCTAACTCTAACTCTAAACAAAGCAGTTGCTCCAATATGGCAGACGGAGGCCGCGAGCCGACTAACAAAGATCTAATGGAATGTATGAACGCATTAGGCGTTAGAATAGGAGCCATGGAACGTTAGCTCGGTGTTCTTGATAACCTGGAGATTAAAGTTGTGGACTTTGATAAAGAGCTCAAGAAAATTTGGTTAGCGTTGGACGACCGCGTAAAACGCACCGACGCGCGAGTGATGTCGCTGGAAGAGAGAGTGGAGTCCGCAGACGTCGGGGCGGCGAAGAATGGCCGAGAAGGTGGCTATGCTGGGGAAACAGCGGGAGGAGCTGACGACGTTGCGTACATGAAGTCGCAATCCATGCGGAACAACTTAGTGTTTACCAATATCCAAGAAGACAACTCCACCGGCAACGAGACGGCGGAAATTACGGAAACAAAGTTTCGTAAACATTTACAAGAGAAGCTTAACATTGCAAAGGACATTGCAGACACGATTCGCTTTGAGCGCGTTCATCGCTCACCGGGACAGCCAGTTTCCGGTAAGATACGCAACATCGTTGCCAAATTTACATATTTTAATGACCGGGAGATGGTACGGAGAGAATGAAAACATCTGTCAGGAACCGGATGCCAAATGTACGAGCAGTTCCCACCGAAAATGCTTGAAAAACGCCGAAAATTAGTGCCAAAAATGAAGGACGCCAAAAAAGAGGGAAAACGATCTTGGATCGTGTATAATACCCTGTACGTGGACGGCAAGCCAATGAGACAGTAGGAACACGATGGGGATGAACTTTCTATCCTTTCGTGGAAAATTCATGGCCTTACCAGAGACAAAAAGGAAAGTCCTGATATTGTAAATATTTTAAAACAGTCTGGCATTTGTTTTCTTTACGAATCATGGTGTTATTCTTACAATAATTTAAATTTAAACGGATACATTTTACATAATGTTTACCGTAAATTTCAACATAGAAGAGCCCGTAGAAATAGTGGAGGAATTGTTTTATATTACAAAGAAACATTAAGAGAAGGTATACAAATAATTAAAAATCATTTCGATACAATCATCTGGCTTAAACTTTACCATTTATTTGTAAATACCCAGAACGATATATATGTATGTGGAGCCTATATCTGGAGAGAAGATTCACCCATGTACAACAGTATTAATGTCGATTTATTTGATATTTTAGAAAATGACCTGTTTCTGTATGATAGCCTAGGTAGTGTTGCTATTTGCGGCGATTTAAACAGTAGAGTCGGTCAGAAAAATGATTATATTGTTTTTGACAAGTAAAATGATTGGTGTGATTGTCCTGATAATGTTTCCAATAGCACACCTGTACGGGCCTCCAATGACAGGTCACATAATAACCACGGGATAAAATTGTTAGATCTTTGAAAAGGTACATGTTACCGAATTATTAACGGTCGTATAGGTAATACTGACGAATATACATTTTTGTCCAATAATGGTTGCTCGGTTATTGATAACTTGTTAACAAAAGAATGTAATTTTTCACAGATTAATTCATTTACAATAAGGTTTACACTGAATAAATCTGATTGGACATTGAATAATACCCGTCATAAACCGTCTGATACGATTCGTGTCATACGGTTTCGGATCATACGGTTTAACGTACGAACCGGTCCAAATGTCTTAAAAGCGTATCATACGGTTTAAAGCGTATCATACGGTTTATAAAGCGTATCATTCGGTTCTAGCTTAACCGTATGATACGATTCAGACTTTTGAACCGGTTCGTACACCATAATTTCGCTCACGAATTATTTCACAATTGCATTTGTTTAATAACATTGTTAATACCGCAGATGGTTTACGCAGGGATTCAGTTAACAATATGCTACTTTTATTAACAAACAGTATTCGTGATATAGCTGACCCTTTGTTTTCGAAAGATTATATTTTTAAAGATGAAGTTGCTTTTGAAAACTATCATAGTAGAAATAAGGAGTGGTTTGACAGTGAATGTATAGATGCCCTTTATTTATATTTAGATGCACTTCAATGTTTTAACACTGATAAAACGAATATTAACAGAATAGTTTTATGTGAAAGAAAAAAAGGGTATACAAATATTCACCCAAGGAAACCCGATACCTTGTGAGCAGTGTAGTACCATTGGCAGCAGTGCTCGGTATTTTACCAGAAACTAACAAAGGGTAAGTAAATTGGAAAAATTAACATTTTCCAAGTCCAATTTTGAAACAACTGTGTATTAACATTGATAACAAAGGTATTGGCCTACATGCAGAAAAAATCCTGACAAATTTTCTTAAAAAATGAGCGAAATGTGGCTCCCTGAAGTAGAAGATCGGGAAAAATGGGCCATGTTCAGGCTTTAGGAGAGAAAAACTTCTTTAATTTGCAAGCCACTACAATAATTAAAGGACATGTATATATTACATGTATATCCTGAATTAGATGAGCCGATAACGGTGCATGAAATAACAACTGCTGTAAAATCACTTCAACGATTTAAAGCTTATTGAAGTGACAACCTTTTAAACTAATATTTTATAGAATCTATTGACATTCTGTCATCTCATTTATGCGATTTGTTTAACAATATACTAAATTCCAGTTATTTTCCGGACCAGTGGACGAAAGGTATAATAATCCCCCTTCATAAAGAAAGGTGCGAAATCCGATGTAAATAATTATAGAGGTATTACGTTAGTAAGCTGTTTGTCAAAATTATTCACGACTGTTATAAATAAACGTGTTGAAAATATCTGTATAAGACATAACATCATTTCGGACTTTGCGCCCAATTCGGATTTCAGAAAGGACGTTCAACTACTTACGCAATATTTATTTTATATTCTTTAATAAATCATTATTTTTTTGAAAACAAACGTGTGTCTGTATTTTTGTCGATATGATGAAATGCTTCGATACTACTTATAGAAATGCTTTATGGTTAAAAATATTTAAATGTGAAATTCAATGCAAAATATTAAGAATTGTGCGAGCTATGTACCAAAAAGTTAAGTCATGTGTAAAATCATTATCTTCATTTTCAGATGATTACTTTATCTATGCTGTTGGCTTACGTCAAGGAAAAGTTATGTCCCCTTTGCTATTTTTTTTTTTTTTGTAGAAGATCTTGAGTTGTCCTTGCAAACTAATATTTATTCTGGTTTGCAACTAGATGACATTTTTTTAATTTTATTACTTTTTGCAAACGACATACATGGCTATTGTGGGTAAATCACCAGAAGAAATACAGAACCATTTAGACAATGTATATACCTATTGTAATACCTGGGGACTTAAAGTTAATATTGATAAGACAAAGATAATGGTTTTTCGAAAAAGAGGCGGATTATTGCCAAATGAAAACTGGACATACAATGGCCATGTTTTAAAAACTGTAAATGATTTGAATAATTTAGGTGTTGTTTTAAATTATACAGGTTATTTTAATTAAAATCAAAAAACATTTAATTGGCAAAGCTCTTAAAGAATTGAATACATTGTTTTGTAAATGTCAAGATTTTGATTTGAAGCCAAAAAATCTTTGTCAACTATTTGATGCATTCGTTGGGTCTTTTTTATTCAGCAGAAGCTTGGGGTTTTACGAAATCTAATGAATTAGAAATGATACATCTGAATTATGTTAGAGGCTTTTAAGAGTTAAAACGAATACCTGTAATGCATGTGTTTATGGTGAGTTAGAAAGATATCCTCTCTTTATACAGAGATGCATACGAATCGCACAGTATTGGTTTAAAATAGCAGCCTTTGATAACATAATTATCAAAACTGTATACAATATTGGAGTTTCAGATAACGCCATAGGCTGTCGAAATTGGATTTATAACATCAAGAAATTCTGTCCGTCCATCCCTCCGTCCGTCGGTCCGTCGGTCGGTCGGTCGTTTGGTTGGTCGGTCGGTCGGTTAATTTGGCACTTATGTTGCATAAAATAATAATTATGTAGTCACCGGGATAATTCACTCAATGTTTATGATTGAAGCCGACGTCATTTTGAATTATTTTGGTGAATTCATCTTATGGAAACGTGACGCGTGAATGAATGTTTTTCGCGGAAAAAGGCAGAATATGGGTTAAAATAGTTCTAATATGATAGAGGCGAATTGTATAAATACGTGGTAGAACCAAACTTAAATATACGGCCTTAGTGTTTTTGTAGTACAAGTGAATGTTTTATCTCCTATGTTATGTTATATCAATTTACTTTTTGTGACAATTCAGTCCTCTGTGTAGTGTTATATTACCCTTGAATACAATAGTTACAATGTCCAATCATAATAATAAATTGTTGTGATGCAAGAGTCCCATTAGTCATTTACTATGAAATTACTGGCCATGCTTTCATATAGCCACAGCTCTACGTAGACGCCAGTCCTACATTGATGCACCTTTTTTATTTCAATATGGTGCGTTGTTACACTGTTTTTATTTTGTGAACATTCTTAAGTAGTGTTCACTAAAATGATATTGAAGTGCATTTAATATTCATTTCATATTTGATAGTATTACATGTTGGATTTTTTGTAAAGCTGTTGTAAATGTCTTCGTTTAGGCTTTCCCGTCAATTGCCTATATTTGTCAACGTCTTAATAAATGGTTATAAACAACCACGGAATTTGTTTAACCATAATTGCTACCCTACATTACTACATTCGACGTCCATACGCGCGTATGTTTAAGTCTCGGTCACAACCAATCGCGCTTCCGCTCCGCTACTCGGTTGTCGTTTTGCGATGTCATGATTAACGCACATGTTTTGTAAAAGCCCGACCAGCAAGTGGAATTTAATTTAAATGAGAACTTTTTTTACCGAAATGAGCGCAAGTTTGTTACTATTTCTGCATTTTTGTAAGAGTAGTTAAATATAAGTAAAGTTGTGTTCGGTATCTATATGGAGATCAATCTCACATTCTAACGTCTGGCAGTATAGTCTTTGTAATAACTGTTACATGTTATAGGTTTATCGCTTGCATGCTTCCGTCAATATTGAAATGTTGACAAAAAAAAACACTATTTTGATAACACGATATCTGCCTTGATAATAAAATCGTATTATTAAATACAAATATAGTTATGGCCCACTGAAGTCAACAGGAGAGAAAATCTTGCTATCANTATATGGGAGGCGGTAAACTACAACGGGCGAGGCATGGTATGGTATTGCGCAAGGGGGGGTTAGAGGGTTATGGTTAGGGTTAGGGTTAGTGTTAGGGGTCGGGTTAGGGTTTGGGTTAGCCTAAACCCAACCCTAACCCTAACCCGACCCCTAACCCTAACCCTTACCCTAACCCTTTTTTTGGGTTATCACCCCTATACCATGCCTCGCCCGTTGTAGTTTTCCGCCTCCCGTGTTTTTTTCGTGCTGCGTCACACTGTTACATGTAGGTCACTAGCATCCTTCTGATGTAACTCGCGTTTAATTTTGTTTAAATGTACATTTTTATGTTCATTATGCAGACTAGAAAATTCAGTATCACACACTATGTTTTTATATAAATATCTTAAAGATATAGATAATGATTTGCATCATTAACGATAATTCTAAACGATTATTTGGAAGACATAAGTTAGTAAAGGCAATGTATTTACATACTCGTTTATGAAGTTAATGAAATTCGTCTCAAACTAACTAGAATTATATCACTTCTCAGCAACTTTGTGTTGTCTGCAAGCTATTGCTGTTAAGTTGCAATAAGAATATGCGACCAACAACACATGTTTATCGGTTAAGGTCCAAAATACAAATGATATTAAAACCGTTATGCAATATCCATGACAATACATTGTTGTATACTTTCAGTTTATTTATAGAGGAAGTAATTAATCCCTTGTTCATTTAGTTTATCTGTAAGAACATTTTACTTTAAACGAAACATTTACGTTAGCAACACGCATTGTGTTCATCTTAAGTAAATGTATGCCAAAAGGTCAAATCTTTAGCTTATCATCCCTTCGCCCAAAGTAAACGAACCATTCAAAAGAATTCAATGCACTTCCAAAAAGGCAGCAATTGATCAGTCAGAACGGAGAGAGGATAACTGTATGAGGCCCGTGCATGACTGCGGACTGCACAGGCTAATCTTGGACGACACTTTACGCACATGCATTTAACCCCCTTAATAAAGAGCGAGGATCAAATTAATTATGATCAGTATGTACCTGTCAAGTGGTTTGTGTTTTGACGTATCACATGAGATGCGAAGTCCTCTTGAGTGATGCAAAATACCGCAAGCCACGAGACTGATGTATTCTCTTGGAAAAAAATCTAGGTAAATTATATTATTGTTTTCATATACACTGACGCACTTTGATTCATGGACAGTTCGCTCATGTTAACTGAAAATGATCCAGATAATGTTACAGATAGATAACATATGTTTTCTCTGTTTCTGCATTATACGACAACAACATTAGTCTGGCACCATTCTGGTAATACGGAATTGGAAAAAATCGAATAGTACTTGAGGGTGTTTCTTTCGACATGTATTTCACTGATTGATAATGCCTGTTTTTCCAGATATTTTTGCCGATTCTTTCACGTAAATGCCAGATTATACACGGGAGATTGGTAATAAACTTTAAATCCTTAATTACATTAACCACGGAAGAAACAAATGAATGAAATTAGTAATTTTCCTCCATTATTCAGAGCAATTGTGACCCTGACATAGCATTTAACACGGCTATTTGCGTTTCTAGTGCAATTTAGGAATAATTTAAATCCGCATATCATGCTCCGGGATATGTTTTATTCATGCATTTAAGTGCACAGCATAATTCTTTAATGCATGATGCGAGAGACGATGCAATTGCGGTGTAATTACAAATAAAGCAAAGGTAGTTTGATATGGCTAGCTTTATAAAGTATGGTAGCATTACAATTTAACGTTAAACATGTTCAAACAGATAAGAATTATCGTTTCAAATTATTCTTACACACATACACAATCTTATACACATTTCAGTAATCAAATAAGATTGTTGTTTTATATTACGCCTGTCGAAAGCAGCAATAGTCTTTTGTTTTGATTCTGATGATTTCTCCCTATTCAAGTTTTGTTTTCGTTTAAAACACTGTAACATTTTAGTCAGATGCTCTATGCGTTACTTTTTTTATCTTATTATGCCCGAACAAGGCGATGCCGTTTGTAATAATTAACATTTAAGAGACGTATCACACCAAACTGTTTAGGAAGGTCGACATGAACTAAAATATGAGAGTGAGGAGACGTATCACACGCCATTGTGTTGGTTTACTGTGTAATTCTTCAACAAACTTAATTCAATATAAATCAACAATACCTTATTTTTCCAATTTCATATCGACTGTTGTTAAGAGATACAACAAATATCGTATGTTATATAGTCTAGCCTATATTACATGTTTAGATCAATCTGAGCGGGACAAGTTTAATTATAAAATAGGCCAATGCATAGTGAACATGTTATTCTTATTTTTACGCAGGAACGCAGGAAATGGATGTGTTTATTATTTGAATTGTAATGAAGGACCTTAATATTACTTGTGTCTCGATGTTTAATTCAAAAGACTGGAAGCTTTACACTTTTAAAACTTACATTGCTTGGTTTCATTGTTTATTTCGTGTTAATTTATACTTTGGATTGGCATGAGTATAAAGAAGAATTTTATTTCTATTAATGAATCCTTTAATATGGGTATATATAATTTTTATAAACACGTTTAGTTTTGATCATATTACTTTTTTTTTTAAACAGCCTCTAAACAAATATATATATAACCATACAATATCTCATTGTCCGTTTCTGTCGAATACCCTTGATATCCATCAGCCAGGAATCTCATTACTAAGGCGTATATCAATCTAGTGAGAGTGATGTATTAAGCTGTCACTAAAGCTTGTTTTTGATTGACGTAGATTGCATTGCCCATGTCGACGAAATCATCGAAACGTTAGGCTTCTCTAAGAGTTAATAAGACTTAATAAGACGGTGTCCATTCGCACAATACAAACGGGCCATTTTATAAGGTTATGAGTTTAGATATTATTTCAACAAAGATATGTTCTTGCCATTCAATCAACAATAATATCATAAATCACCTAGAATGATACAAATCATCACGTTTTTATTCAAGACGAATGTCTAGTACATTATGTAAACAGACACAAGCCTATTCTCTAGCACATATAGCAAGACACGCAATGATGTTGTTTGTAAGATAATTGTTCCTTTTTCCCCAGGCATATACAATCGATACATATCCTGTTCGATTATTCTACTACTAATGGTTCGTTCTGGGTTTTTCGTGCGAGATTTATTATATGATATTTTTGTGCTTTGTATTTCAAACAAAATGATCAAATGGAACTTATATTATGCATAACTTTCTCATTTGTCACAAATTTCGAATAAAATAAGAACTTGAAATATGGCTTCTTCTTTATACTCTTCCAAAAAATTACGCAAGTCTCGTTCATTTATATTCCTTTTCTGGTGGTAAATTGAATTTGGTCGTATTAAATGGCTGTTCGCGCTATTTTGGATTTAATCAAATGCAGCGGAAATTACATCATCTCAGAACCGTGTTCTCTGAACGCTGGTCGTTTGTGCGAATAGTTGAAGTTTTTCCTTATTATACTAAAAAACGTATGTGATGATATTTTTATTAAAGTTTCTTTGAATGAAAACATTTTTATTCACAAAAAACTGTAGTAAATCTTCATAATCGCTGTACAATTCTTCAAGCAAACACAGTGGTAAAAAAAGAACTTGACATTTAAATTAACAATAAAATGTGTGTAAATAAAAATGCGAAATTGAATGTGTTCTAATATATTATTAATATTTATATGTTTCTACATAAAGGTTGTGTTTAATTGTTAAGCATGAATTGTTACAAAAGATACTGAATGCCTGATAGATCCTTCGATTAACTCCCAAAGCATTTGCCGTCTTCCCAGCTAGTGAGAACTAGGAGACGCAAACCAGCACTAACTGAAAACGCAAAACAAAGTGATCGGTATCGTATTGTTTATATATATTTTGTTTATTTACATAATGAATGGTGACAGCTATTCGAACATACAATACTAGATGTCTTAAATCGTAATGGATATTTTTAGAAAGAGATTCGAGAGCTACCAAGAGCCGCCAGTATGAAATAGCAAATAATCAACATCAACTCCTCAATAGTATTTAAAGCATTTCGTTAACAACACAGATTAGATTTAAATGGTACACGATATTGTCCTGTGGAATAAACGATGGAATAGGTGCAGAATAACTCATATGTGCGGTTAATTCTCTTCTGCATCGTTGGCATTTTCTTCTGTAGGGTTGGAACTGATTGATAGCCATTAAATTCCAACCAATCAAACGCAAGTGATTCCACTCGCGAAAGAGACAGCAATAATCACAGTTACCCTTGTATATACGTTATTCATAGAATCGACCAATTGATTAAGGGGTTTGACGAACAAGGTGCCATACAATTTATTTATCTTTTCATCTCCCCTGGCTATAACTTGGCCGTTTACTCTGGACCCATCATCAAACATTCATGTGCTGTGCTCGGTATTGATAATGCAATTAGGAAGATATTGGGCATTGTTCTTACATTAACTTACTCGTTCTGGATAACACAATAGTTTCTGGTGAATGCAAACGAAACATATCATATGACATCGTTGTATTAAACCGTTCACAAATAGGCTTAAAACGGTTTCCTTAAAACGTAAAGCTGAATCATTGAATAGATTGTTACAGTGTTTGTATATCTGTATTAATAAATAGGTGACACACTCTCAAATGTCTTTGCTCAAAATATGTTAATTCGAAGAAAATAATGATAGACCTATTATAAGGTTTTATTGTTGTCGGCTTATATCTTGACGGATTTGGCAAAGTACAGTACCCAAACACTTAGCATAAACTGATTATGATAAACATATTACCAATCAAAATACAATAAAACGCATAGAAATCGGTCAAATAATGAAGATTTGGCAAGTTTTAATTATATAGTTTCTATACACGCGTTTGCTCATGATGCATCTGGACTAACTAGCGTACATAAAGTATAAATTTCATTCACACCAATTGCTTCGACCATAAAACAAATAAATTAACAAACGAAATAATGTTCACTGAAACAAAAATCGTTTTCTTTCCTAATAACGTATTCTTCTTTAACATGCATTGATTTATTTTCGGTGGACTGTAATACATATATGTCCATTACGTTATTGATATAAAACGTACTTTCATGGTGTATTGCTTAATCAATAACATTCGGTAGAGCTTGGCCGAACGTCTATAATCAGCCATATAAAGTCCCTATGGCCTTAGGGCAGAGGGCCGTTATACGGCTATGGCTGATTATTGACGTCCAGTCCAGCTCACCGTATGTTATCGTTTATAATACACATTATCCTATTTTGGTCCATGAAATATATCACGAAACCAGCTTTCAACAGTTTTATTTGCACTCAGCTAATTACGCATTTAATGACGTATCTCTCGTGACGTAAAAACTGACAAAACAAATCAGTTTAAGCTGGACTCCCTGGCTTCTTTAGGGACAACTGCTGTGAACTTGTTGTTTTTTTGAGTAAAATGTCACACACAAAAAACAGCAGTTGTATTAATCAAGCATCGACAAATTAAAACATTTCTGAATTGTGTTTTTGTCAAAGCAACAATATTGGAAACTTCAACTGGAATACAATCAATCACTCTATCCTGAAATTAGACTTTGTTAATCGTGCTCCTTGCCAAAATACTGGATAAAAATTAAGCTGGCAATAAAAGAAAATAATTCTATGAACAGTATTGCCATTAACTAATTGATGTAAACAAAAGTTGCCATTAACTGATTGAGGTAAACATTCCACTTGTTCAACTATAATTAATTATTCGAGCGGTGGTAAAGGAGTATAGAGTAATCGAGTCTTCTTATGTACAGTTTTAGTTATATTGAGTATTTTCATTATTTCTCTTGAATGTAGTTTTATAAAAGAATTGTGCGTTTTTCCGTGAAGTCTCTCTAGGGAATGTCTAGTTGCAACAGTCGAATAATACTTTTTGTTAAATGGAGGCTTTTAATTCTTTTTTAAGGATCGAAATTGCGACTACGGCTAAATATATATCGGCCTAGCTGAGCCGAGTTCCGGTCCACACGTGACGTCAGTTTGTTACTATTTATAGTAACAATATGTATGATAGATCATTATGTATATACACTGTTATGGCTATTGTATGGCATTTAAATAAATGCCCAATTTCAATTACAAAATGTCTTTGAGTTTAATACTGATAATGTTTGGGAAATTGTTTCCCTTCCGAGTTATTTAAGTTCGACCGATCCTTCGACGTTTCTCGGTCACACCACATAAAATCCAGATCTAACTCCGAAACATTGGCAAGATGCTTGAGAACTCTATAAGCATTGATTTTACGTTTTCATAAACGTTCATAGGATAATGGCAATATCATCTAGTGAGATAAACCGTAATCTATGTTACTCATTCCCAGCGCATCGGAAACTTAAAAAGATATACTCATAAACATAAGTATCGGGTTATTTTTGGCAAGCAATACATATAGAGAAAAACGTTATACTTGTGAAGTCGTTGCTATTTAATATTAAATCAGTCATAATTATATAACTATACGTTCCAAAATAAAAACAGATTTGTCTATCGCGATTTATACGTGAGTAAAGAAGACAGTTACAACATATACGCCTACTTCTTTTCATATCAAAAGCACGTAATACGTCAATACTGAAACACGGAAATAATGAATCCACCAAAGGCATAAATATCATGTATATACAATGAAAATTTTATTTATAATGTCAGAGTATACCTCAGAAAATAGATCGGGCTTTAAAACGTTCAGTTGAGATAAATGCAAAGGATAGCATTTAACTGTAACGTAAACAATTATAGGAACATAAACAATTTAAAAGGAACTTATATCTTATTTTTATGATTATAGTTATAATTCATTTACGATGTTCTTCTCTAAACAATTTATTTTTAAATTAACGACCATATTAAAAATAGTTTTTTAAACACTCTCACACGGCACTTGAAAGTGATTGAACATGGTAATACCATGAGAACCTAATATTCAGACATAATCTTCCCCTCGATAAATACCGGTATGTCAAATATGTATTTAGATAATATTGTCTTTAATTGTGCGCTGCGTGAGATAATTCTGTAAATAATGTAAGCAATGCATTGTAGAATATGCTTCATAAGACATTCGCAATCCATTACATGTATTTATTATGTAAAGAATAGCTGCTGAAACGTCTTCGTTATATACTATGTTTACATAACGCACTTACAATGAGAATACAAAACTCAATCAAACTTCGGATATATATCGCAATACATTGTGAATTCGTGTTTAAATAGTACTCATATTAAATACATACCATTTAAAACGATCACTTTAGTGCTCGTTATCTGCGTATTTTAAGACCTACAGAAGCGTCTGAAGCGAAATAATGTTACATTGTAGTAATACATGTTCTCTCGATGTTCTGGGACTCCGTGATACGAATCTCTGGCGCCTTTTCCACAGATTCTTTGAAATTAAGTGGTGTTAATGTAAGAGAACGTGAAAATCCAACTGCCTAGACAAGACAAAATTAAATGTTACATTTCAATGCCAAGGAACCTCAATTACGGCCGAAAACTAACTCAAAGTGTATAACTGTGGACACATTAAGTATTCGATGTTCGTAATACATTCCAGAATTTATTTAAAACATAAGAAACAATTACTTGTTTTCATTTATAAATGAGAAAACGTTTTTTCCATTAAGACGCCAAGACCAATGAGCTGCACGTTAGTGGGACACACACAATGTTTAAGCGATAAAGACATTTATTTGTTAATATATGACCGTGTTCAGTTAAAATTTTTGAAACATAAACAACTTTTAGTTCTAGGTATAGTTATATGTTTAATTTTTGAAAATATGTATGATGAGCATGGAAACCCCATAACCTTGTCATTCTGTCTTACGTGATATTTGTTTGTTGAATACGCCTTATGTTGTGCATTTGTCTTAACTTACAGTGCACACGTATGTAATAAATATGACCCTCTTTCGATAAATATTTGGAACATTTTGTTATATTGTCATTCGGGCCAGTATTCAATCTTTGTAAATGTGTATTTTGGCCATAGTCATTTTATTACGACACCATTCCATTGTTTGTAAAGCACAAGACCAATGGATTTGTTTTAGTTTCTGACTACGAAACAATGGTAAGTTGTACATGTCCTGCTGGTTTGTGATACACATACGACATAAAGTCGTGTTACTGCACTGTTTAATTCGAAGAAATACGTCGTTAGGTTTGATTATTTCACTGGCATACCGACATACCTACGCCATTATGTGTGATCCAGCTCATGGCGGTTGTGTAACAGCCTTTACCAAATTTAGTTTGATAAGCCTCCGTTGTGCTCTAAAGTGTTAGTGCACCAACATGGATGTGTGTCCCAAAGCAAATGTGAACAAATCTCTCTTAAAATGAGTTAAACATCAACACAGCAATGCAATTGTTGTGAAATAAACTCTGCACAAAGCTAGTCGTGATACGTACCATGATTACACGTGATTACGACGTTGATTGTGGAAAACAGTACCGTAGAAGTTTATGACGGACCTACCTACAACGTAGAATGTGATAGACCTCCACACTTTCGTAAGTATACTGATCGAAGACCAACCTACTAGCAAGGACTAGTGTAATACGTCACCTCACTGTCATAATAAACCTAATAAAAGACAGACCTGTCTCCAACTTTAAGTGTGGTAAGTCGCCTTACTCTCATTACTATACTGACGATGACAGACCTACCCACAACGTTAAGTAAGAAAAGTAGCCTCGCTGTCCTATTTTCGACAAGATCTGGCAATCGTGGACTTATCTTCAATTTTCACGTGATTATCATCAGGTCTCAGTGATTCTAGAAGTCCACATGACCAACATGGAACCGTTTGTCTTCTACCTTTATCAGCGTATCATAATTTACAGGAAATGAGTTTCCTATGATCCGCCATACTACATAGAAACATGTTGAATATGAAAATAGACGTTAACGTTAATGCAAGTATACGTAAAACTGTCTTCGCCTTGTTTGGGCATAATTTGATACAAAAATGAAGAAATTTGAAAGGTAGCTAGATCATTACAGTGCTTCAAACGGGAAAGAAATTCGATCAGGGAGAAACCGTCTATAGCAAATCTGAAAACAATTGTTCCGTAAAATAAAACAACACACTAATTTATTTAATATTTCTAAGTATAATTTAAAACCATAATTCTCATTCTTTACGTTGAATTGTAATGCTACCATACTATACATAGCAAGAAATATCAAAGTTACCTTTCCTTTCTTTGTAATTACAACGCTATTGCCTTAAATACATTCTCGCATTTAAGAATTCTTCTTGCCACCCCATTTCATGAATAACAAATATCACAGAGCGTGATATGCAGATATAAATTATTCCAAAATTGCAATAGAAACGCACATTTCTGATTGTATTGCTCTGCCCGTGTCAAAGTTACTCGGAAATAATGGAGGCAAATTGCATATTTCATTCATTTGTTTATGGCCGAATTGATTTAAAGTTACTTTAGCATAACTCTGGTAAATAGAACAGTCAAATGGGCCTATTCCTATCGTCTGCATGTTATATTAAGAATACGATACTTTGCACACAAATATATCGAACACATTACAACAATCGTACTACACATGTTCACGAAGTATATTTAAACTGCTCGTTAAAACCCCATATTCACAGCATTTAAAAATACATTTTTAGTTTTGGTTTTTAGATATATTTTGAGTATTGTTATGCACATATCAATCAAACTGCATTGATGCTGAGTTATTTTGATGTAAGTTTTCCCTATGTTCATTAATTGAGATACGTAGGAGTCTAACTTAGCGTTAAAACAAGGGGTGGTTCTGGTTGCAATATTGAAACAATTGTGATAGGTAGCTTGGAATTGTTTATGAACTAATTTATATTTATATAATTTATACACATATGACACCTTAAATAAAACTAAATTATGATCGGATACTTACATTGAAGGTCAAGCAACATGAAACAATCATATTGGTTACGCATCGTTTGCTATGCGATGTATGTGTGTCAATTCGTATGCGCCGCGCCAATTTAATTGGAAGAATAAGATATCAGGTAAGGGATACTTTAATTGTAACAAAGATTACTTAAATTTCTTAAATGGAAAGCAAACATTCTAAAATGCAACGTTTATTCAGTTTCAGAAGCATCATTTTCTTACGAAGTTTAAGTGGCATGTTTCAAACCAAATACCAATGCCTTGTGGTTTCACAGAGTGGCAAGCTTTGCATTAATAGGCATGAATTTACATACTTTAAGAAAGTCGTCAATAGTTTTATAGCTGTCAACTTTGATAGAACCCAGTTAACAATGATACATGCCAAATATTACACCTTTGGGCATCGTGGTTAGAGATAAAATGTTGTTTAAGTGATTATGCTGTATATAAAAGTATTTACTCCCCCTCCCTTTAGTTTTTCGACCAATGTAAAATTTGAACAAGCGTTGTAGAGAACCATTATTTAATGTTCCTTATTAAATACCTTAATGCTTTGCTGCCCAATGTGGTTTCAGAGAATTTATTTTTTCAATATATGTCTATTTTTATCATTTGACCCCCGGGCTGTAACTAGCTTTGACGGAATCATTCGAACAAAAGTTCAGAACCACAATACGATAAACCTCTGGACCTTGTGGTTTCAGAGCTTAAGATTTACTTCATTTTTAAATATATTTAACTCATGTGACCTACAAATGCAGCGGGTCCATACGATTTTAACAATATACTTATACAAAAATACTTATACATCAATTTGTTTTTAATGATTAACAACACTATGTGGTAATTTGCAATAATAGAACATTGTTAAATGAGGAAATATTTGTTGACATTGATATATGATTTAAACCTGAATAAATGTATACACCTGCATTTAAGATTGAAACTCGTCATAATATTTAATAGATAAGTGAACATTATTTTCAGCCCAATCTGAATAAGACAAGATACAGTTTCAAAATTTAACACACAATCTTTTACGCTATCTTAGCATATTAGCCTGCAACAACTGCTTTCCAATAAAAGTTATGTCTGTGATGTATGGACTAACAACGCTTGGAAAGGCGATAAGAAGCCGCGAACCACCTGGCACCTCAATAACATTGGAAAACTGATTGAAATCTTTCCTTGCAATGCTATGAATTGTGTAGACGTCGATAAGTGGATATTCATATACCAAAACCCTAAGTAGCTGCACTTAACGGTCTTTGAAAAACTACTTAACTGATAGAAGAGTGTGTATAATGATGTTTACCATTCGCAGTAAAAAATGAAATTATTTAACGGTTAATCCCCGCAAACAGTACCAATTTGCGTTTTATCATGAGTCATGTTTTCTGTAAGTAATTGGGTAATATTGCAAACTATAGACTCCCGTAACTCTCTTTGGAGAAACAATATTGTTCTTATCCATTACTATTAGACCAAAGCACCAACTATAAACAATGATTAAAATTGAAATCACCGCCTTGGAACGGTGAATTCAAAGCTTTTGGGGATTGAAACGCTTTGAGGGCTTGTCGAACCACACATGTAGCACAGAATAAATCGGAAAAAAACTAAAGGTGCGTTTTAAACGATTCAAATCAAATGTACATATGCAAACATTAATGAAAAAAAAAATATCCAACACATCACGCGTGAATCAAATGCTACACGCATAATGTTTTATTTTATGATTATAATTTTATATAATATGTCGTAAGTATCGGAAATCTATTTAAATGATAAATGAATTAGTTTTTTAATATATTAGTATACAAAGTAATATGCTCTATAAAAGA
>VMBQ01004409.1:47973-82997 GCA_007657795.1 Dreissena rostriformis | reverse complement strand
TAATGTATTTTATATCAATGGCTAAATATAGCTAGACACATTGTTAACATTTTGACCTACAGCGAAATTGCATTACCTTTCTGGTTAAAAATGGTAAGTAGTTGTCTCCCCTAACACTTTATGAAAGACACAGATTCAAAACTTGAACAGTAACTGCATAATTATATTCTTATTGGTTTCATCACATTTTGCTTATATAATTGTTATATATTTTCTAACATCATTTTCAAAACCATCATACACGTTTTAATGAACGTGCGTAGCGTTCATGAAAAACTGATTATAAACATGAGTATTTACAGTTGACAAAAATGACTTTATCTGGGATTGTCTGTATTTTTGAGTATAATAAAGTTTTTAATGTTTATTTAATGCTTTAAAGTGCAATTTGCGATGAAGCAAAGACACACACAGGATTTTTTTGGATTGTATTGCTGAGCATTTAATAAGTCAGTTCGTTGAGTTTTTTTTTAACATGATATTTTTTAATTGATAAATCTTGCTGCGCGTTTCCTTAAATTGTGTTTGAACACGTTATGTGTGACTGTTTTATATGTTTTGTTGANAATATTTATAAATTGATAAATCTTGCTGCGCGTTTCATTAAATCGCGTTCGAACACGTTATGTGTGACTGTTTTATATGTTTTATTGAACTATGAACAAAGTGTCACAATGCTTTTAACGCGTCCGCATTGAACTGTCATACGGTGGAATTATAATGTGTTGTTCAATTGCGCGTTGTCATAGCATGCAAAAAGTACCTTTTTGGTTTCTGGACATTTTTTGCATTAAGAAAAACTTCGTATAAAATGCAGAGAGCTTACATTATCAATCATGTAATCTTTGCGAGAAGATGCATCTGCAATCTGCTTATTATACTTGTTGAGCTGTTTGCGAGTACATGTTTGATGTTGTGCAATTACCTTAATTGCGTATTACCTCGATTGCTAATTAAACATTTGAATTTGCAGTACAGAAAAAATGATGCACATGAAAATCTTGAACTGTGGTGCAACTGTTGATGTTTCGGATGTAACGTTGTACTAGTAAACTGTTAATTTTTCGGCTAACATGGTTAACGTTTTTGATTATAATTGATTGCACGAATCACCTTCTGCAACTACCTCAAAACTACTGGCTCAAAAGATTAAATGATAACGTATTATTCTGAACCATTTTCAATCGAAGTATAAACAATTACAGTACATAACGACAACTGTATTTTTACAATGAATCCTCGCAATTTTGTTCGATATATATATCAAAACGTATGTTTATTTATTGTATGTTTAATTACGCCCATTGGTGTAACCGTAGAGGTTTGGGATATAAAATATATACAGTAAAGTTAAACTATCGGTAAAGATGGTAGCATATTTATCCCCTTTAACAAGAACCTTTGTTACAAAAAAATGTTAATGTTTCATGCATAAAGATCTTTATCTGTTTAGGTATTATATTATTGTGTTTTTACCATATCGGACGTTCATTATATCGTTTATACATATGATTTACAAACACAATCTTCATTTCCTTTTTTATTCACTTACATTTTTTATGACTTAATCATTAACTATTACATTTTGGAAATTACTTAATAAAAGTATACAATTGTTTATACAATTTCCACAAAAACATTTGCGCAGAAAATAATTATTTTGTATTGATCTCCGATAAAAAAAAATTTGATCGGCCACCTCTATCTCTTCCTAAACTATTAGCACTAGAACCTTGAAACTTACACACATGGTAGCTATGAGCATATGTGCGACGGTGACGGTGACGGAATTTCGATCTGACCCCTGGGTAAAAATAATGGGTAAATAAATGGGTAAAATGGGTAAAAAAACTCATTTTACTAACAACATGCGACGCACATGATAATAACTTTTGACCCAGGGCTCAGATCACAATTCCAAATATTGCACCGTCGCACATATGCTCATAGCTACCATGTGTGTAAGTTTCAAGGTTCTAGTGCCAATAGTGTAGGAGGAGATAGTGGAGAATGGGGGTTGGGGTGATGACAAAAAATTTGTTTTAACATAACTTCTTCATTTATTCAGCAATTGACGTAACTTTAATACTGAACATCTCTTATGACAACACGGTCTATCTCGACCATCCGTGTCTACATTAATCACCCCAGGGCCATTGATAAAGGTAAAGGCAGCTTGGTCCCCGTCCTCTTTCAAATTTATCGAGAGGTTCACGGGTACTACTTCCCCGTACCCCCAATTTTTCTTTCGTACCCACAATTTTTCGTACCCAATTTTTTTCGTTCCCAAATTTGTTTTCGTACCCAATTTTTGTTTCGTTCCCAAATTTTGTCGTACCCAAATATTTTTTCGTACCCAAGTTTTTTTTCGTACCAATTATTTTTTCGTACCAATTTTTTTTTCGTACCCAAACTTTTTTTCGTACCCAATTGTTTTTTCGCACCCAAATTTTGTTTAGTACCCAATTTTTTTTTCGAACCCAATTTTTTTGGCGTCCAATTTCGTTTTCGTACCCACTCCGGGGCCCCACCAACATAGGCCTTGCCCACCCAAAATTGCCTTTTAATATAACATCTATGCGGGGTGGGGATACGCGTCGGCATCTGCCGCGCCATTTCTAGTTGATCATGCTGCAGAAAAAAAAAGTTTTTTTAAGCTAGACAATTATTTAAGATTGAATATTTAAGCAAGGCTTTTTACTTGATTGTCTGTGTATTGGATTTTAACGTGTGAATGTTACGTAGTTTCGTTGTTTTAGTAGTTAAAAGCAAAACACAGACGAAAGAATGTAGTATTTGTTCGGGCTCTAGTAAGAAGCTTTTATCAACAAATATTTACATATAGATAATTCGTTATTATTTAACACTATCCAAAGTACAAGTATATTCAGTTATCGTTTTAATTTAACTTAAATTGATGTTTTGCTATTGCCAAAAATACTCCGCACAAAATAAACAAATAAATGAATAAATAATCTTGCCTAACAATACATTTCTTAAATTCAAATAGAAAACAACACGTGTGTGTAAACGAGATGTATACTAAAAACGAAAACAATCTAAATGTCGAGTTATACAATGTATGCTTCATCGAGTTTGGAAAGAAATAATTTAATATAATGTGTTTACTGTTGAACAAAGGCGTTAATTTGCTTTAAAAAATATACCGTGAATGTGATTATTTGATTAACATATTTTAACATGTTCCCAAACAAGATAATGTTAAGCGTTTTATGGTATAAACTTACAAGTGCGGTCATCATAATTCTTGCTGCGGTAAATAATTGTTCAACTCTTTGTCAAAAAGTAAGATATATATCNCAAGATAATGTTAAGCGTTTTATGGTATAAACTTACAAGTGCGGTCATCAGAATTCTTGCTGCAGTAAATAATTGTTCAACTCTTTGTCAAAAAGTAAGATATATATCTACTTATTGTGTTCAGCTTCCATGCGTCATGTTACGTCAATATCATTATTTTAAACGAGCATTTTTTTAACTCGTATTCAATGACGCAAAACAACCTCGCAAGATTTAAACATAAAATATATAATATGTAATTTGAAAAAAAATGAACACATGTCATCAACGAATGCCCTGTTTTCTGCAGCAGAATTACGATATAATATAAAACATGTTTGCGACACAGGTCTGCTTAGTTTTCAACGTTAACGTTGACCAAACTTGCACACTTTGTGTATAACTATACATTCTTAGTTGCGATCCAACCGATATGGGTCTGATTGTACAGTGAACGCTAAATAGATATATCCTTTTTTAATTGTAACTCAAAATGAAATTTCCTTTTTCTAAAATGCATTCACAATTATTTTCTAATGTTGACATAATTTCTTAAGAAACTATTTTTAAAGTGACTTTAATTTCGTGCATAATTGCCAATTTCAAAATCGACAATACACTCTTATCGGGCAAATAATTATTTTCGAATTCCAGTTGCAAAATACCATGTCTAATGAGAAGCTCTTTTTACACATTCGAACCCACTGAGCTTGACCTTNATTTGTCTATAAACAATAAACGACACCATAAATTTGCTTTTTTATCAATTAATATAATCATTTTGTTTAATCTGTTTAAGTCTTAACGTTATGCATTTATGTCTAGAAACCACAAACCACGGGCACAGAAAATAAATTGATGATGTAGCGCTTTTCAACAAAGCATTTCACAATTCAAACATTTTTTTCTTTCTCATTAAAACAACAACCATGTAAACTTCGTTTGACACACTAGCATATTCATATAGTTTACCATGAGAATATACAAAAGATATGTTCATCGCTTTAAGATCGCCATCGATAAGTTTCATTAAAGTTGGTTTTGCAATGATTTAAACGAAGAGATTTACATATTTAGAATGACTGTAAACTACAGCAATGAAAATATAGTAAATTTGTCAAACAGAAAACGATGGAAACCGACATGTCGATTGACGCAATGGCATGCTGCATCAAGTTTATTATTGGACTACCCAAAAGTTGTTAGTGTTGTTGTACTCAAAATACAATATGTGTCGTGAAGTTTGATGCATCTGATGCACGTTTGAATAACCCTTCCTTGATATTAAAACGTTTTGATTCCGGACGTTTTGAGGTTGTTGGATTTATATGAAATGACCGTTGAATCATACGGTCTTCTATACAATCTTGGAATATTCGGTTATTTTAATCATGCGTTGCAGGTCTATATATTTTCGGTCAAAATGGTATCGCGTTTTCTTTTTAATTATTCTTTTTATCAGGATACAAAATCGTTCGGTCGTTTTATCCAGGCCTTGTTTTGCCAAAAACACTGAATAATCTGTTGTCATCATTTTTTTAACGATTAATGACAATCGACATTTACTGTTAATTAAGAAAATTAAACAACCTCAAACTTGAACATCATCATCATTTGTTTTAAGGGAGAGGATGCATTGATACTGTTTATCTATGTAAATCATTTTAATTACATTTGACGCATTACAAGAAAAGTTATACTGCATGCACACAAAAATGTCAAGGCAATTCGCCTTGATATATACATACTTAAAGTACAAACATATGTCAAAGATGGCATTTAAATGTTTTAATGTTTTGCTCCTTGAACTTAGCGATTGATGCTTTAGATGTCAATTTAAAGATACTGTTTATACCTGTATACATATAAACCGAATGTCGGAGTTCTAAATATTTAGTTACGTATTACTCAACAGTGTTGTTGGATAACACATTCGGCTTAAATGGTAAGTGTTACTTCTGATCAGGCTTCATGTAGGAAACAAATATACCATTGCAGAAGACAATGTTTATTATAGTGAAATGCATTCTACGAATACGTATGAGCCGCGCTCTGGGAAAACAGGGCTTAATTCACGTGCGAAAACTGTCGTCCCAGATTAGCCTGTGCAGTCCGCACAGACTAATCGGGGACGAAACTTTCCACTTTTATTGCTTTTTTGTTTAAATGAAGTTTACTTGAAACGAAAATCAAGTTAAGGCGGAAAGTGGTGTCCCTGATTCGCCTGTGCGGACTGCACAGGCTGCTCTAGGACGTTACTTTACGCACGTGAATTAATCTCAGTTTTCACATAGCGCGGTTTATATCTCCTCGGCAGCCAATTGCATGCATATAATGGTAATAAACATTTTGAATGTTCACTTTCTAATAACACCAATTTGTGTTGTCTTTATTTCATTTCAATCAAAAATAGACGTTTATAATTAAGTTCAAGTCTATGCTGTGTAAACAGTTACTTTTGTACTACAGGGTCTCAAAGTACTTAAAACATGTTTTCGATTGTCAATTAGTAGTTAATTTAGAAATGACTCAAGCTTAATGTGAACTCAAATGATAGTAATATATCGGTAAATTGCGATAAAACCGTGATTCATCAAACAAATAAATAATAGGATTACATATAAGGTATTTTTAATGAATTTTTTAATTATTTTCTTTTTCAAAAATGCCAGTAACAGAAAGTGGGGTTTCACCAGTTATGAAAATGGGGGTTAATTATCTAATGCTGATGCATATATTGCGATTGCCAGTTGGAAGCATCCTGGTGTTTATGCAAGGTAAACTACGATGGTTCTTGAGTCCGCCTTTCCGTGAAAACTGCTGAGAAAATCTTATAAATGACCTAAAAATGCACATACAATGTACCGTGTCAATCGTTAACGAGCAAGCACTTGCGTTTAAAGTATTCAAGCACTTTTTTTAAATATTGATTATGCATCAACATGATTAATACCGAGGCTAACTGGATATCAGTAGATCTTCCTGCGCATTAGCATAATGTCAAATAAGTATGGTAAATTTACAAACCTTTCAAAAGTATTGACGAAAACATCGAAAAATCAGCCGTTCGTCGCAATTTAGACCACCAGTTAATATTTTGTTCTCACTTACGCAACAACGGCTTCTTGCGTACGATCTACCCCCTGAATAACGACCCAAGTACTTTAATTGGTATAAACATACACGCTTGAACAACTTTTCCCAACAAAACACAAAACATCGGTTTGCACACAACGTGAATATCAAACATTTTAAAATCATTGGAGCATACCTACACGTTGGCAACAATATAGGGTAAAGGTTTATTTATTTCATTTACATAAAGTTACGTGATCCTAATGTTAATGGCCGCTATCCTCGGTATTAAAACGTTCGATTGCTTTGCAAGCGCGTAAATCTTATGGATTGTACTTTGAGGAACAAAGATATCTGAACAGTATGTAAACTTTCTGAAAACATTCGATGACGGCAAAGTTGGATTTTAGGGAAAAAAGACATCAAAACAGGATAAAACGTTCTAACATTGCATCTTTTAAAACAGAAAATGGTAAGTAGTATTTTCTTTCTCTAGAATTTTAAACGACGAAAACTCAAGACGCGCACCATAACTTATAGAAAAAAAGAATTTTGTCATTGGTTCCATTACATTTTTGCTGAGATATACTTTTTAATGTTCTCATACTATGTCGAAATCAGTGTACCACATATGAAAAATCGTACTTAACAAATCTAATTAAGTACAGTTGGCAAATGTAACTGCCATTCGGATTGGCTAGTTTCAATGGCATTCGGACTTTTTTTATAAGAATCTTTGTGGTGGAATGGCAATACAATCGCAGACATATGCAATCGCTTTTGATAAGAATTACATGGATGTTTTTGCCTAATAATAAGTAAGCCAATTCACGGACTTTTCTTAATAACATTGTTCATGAAATGATAGGAATGTAAAAACCACTAATAATAATATTAACTCCTCTATGAGATAACTTCATGCGTTTTTTAAACAGTTAAACTGTGAAATCGTTGCTTGATTTAAAAGAATGCACGATTTAACGATCATTACCTGGTGTCACACCGTTTTGATTGTCCGTGCATTGCTCGGGGCTTGGGATTAAATGTACACAAGAAAGCTTGTGAGTACAGACTATAAACCAATTTAATGTACTAGTATTATTTGTTTATTGTACCGTGCAGTAAAAGGAAACCATTGGTGAACGTGTTTTATCTACTCAAGTTTTATAAAAACACTTATAATAATTTACAAAAATAGTGTTTGCAAGTTGGGAAAATATGCTATTGCCTTTGTTCAAACAGACACGTTTATGTGAGCATCCGTTTCTGTATCGCAAATAGGTTATGTACACCAATATTTAATACCATGTACCGAATGAAAGCAAACGCAAACATCAAAGGTTCAAAGCAAATCATCCATGAAAATGAAATGTTTTATTGATTGTTTTACTTGAATAACTTAGCATTGCGATCGTTTAAAAACAAACTGTCACACGTTTAAAATCGAATCAATTCACCTCTATTGTTATGCGTTTTTGTAAACATCAGATTAAAGGAAGTATTACGTTAAATGCTCAATTGTAATTTTAAAAGCTGAAATGTCAAGCAAAACACATCACTAAAAGATTACGCAAGTCAACTATATGCGTCAAACATAATGTTTATAAATGATAAACATCGAATGTCGTGCTCCATCAAGTTTGCAATTGGATTCTGTAACCTTGTTGTTGATTTCAATGTTGAACAGCGGAAGTTTCATACTTACTTAATGAAATCGTTGTCGTGATGTGTGTTGCATGTAATGCACGTTTATACAACCAACCATTCGCTGGGATTAGAACGTGTAATTCATCTCCGTCTAGAGGATTCTGGATTTAAATTGTGTTAACGTACATACATGCAAAGTGTTGGGCTTCAAACTATTCGGTCATTTGAAGTAGATGTGTGCGTCGTTACAGTTGTTGAACACTTTCGGTCAAAATGGTAAGCACTTTTCTTTTTTGATAACTTTTACAAGATCAAAAAGTGTGCCCGTGATGCGGAGACCTCATCTTCTTACTATGAATATGTTTTCCACTATAAACAAAATTCACATTTATTGCAAATAAACAACCACAAAATTGCACGTTTTGTTTTGGCAATTTTATTTCTACTTGTATATTAATGTGCTTGATTTAAATGTTCTCAATACAAGTACTGCATCTTAAAACCAAAACACAAAAATGATGTTGTGAATCGATATCCAATGAAAAAATAAAACACGTGTCAGACTTGCCTTTGTTTAAATCTACGCAGTCACTTAATTTCTTGAAAGCAATTCTTCAATAAGATCATATATGGGGAAATCAAAAGTTCTTATTTCAAACACATTGGCGGTTTCATTGCTTCTCAGAAATCGTCAAGGTTTGTCTGATGCGCGTTTGAGCAATTATTTCATAGTTTTAACATGTTGTGTTGTTTTGTGGTTGAAGTGTTAGGAGGTAAGGTGAAAGATATATACAAGATGAACTAGTTCTGAAAGCATTCAGGCAAATGAAAACCTACGGTGCTGATACAGTATACTTTTGGCTTAGCTTCATTGGTTAGCATCTTTTCTATGATCAGGCTTTTGTATGACACAACATCAATTTCGCTATTATAAGACAGGAAGACACAAATATGTTTATGATATGCTTATTTAAGGTGTTACGTGTTTTCGTTTTCCATTATTAATGCGAAAATCATTGTTAACATTCATTATTTCCCAAGTCTTATAATTGCAGCAATTTTTCTTTTATGAACAAATTGTTTTTGCACAAGAATATTCCGTCTATTGATATTGGTTTCATTTCATTTCAATGACATTTTTTGTTTTATGCTGTGCAGTTGCTAATTCAGTTACTCTCAAACCACAGGCGCTTGCACATATTAATACAATTTATGATGTTTCTTTACAATAGATAAGTACTTTCAAATTAATTGATCTAAAAGAATGTTTATAAAAAGATAATTTTTTGATTTAATGAACGTTAGTCATTATATCTAGATTCACTAAGTGAATAACAAACACGGTGTTTCAATGGTGTTGAACAGTCTTTCCATGGTGTTAAAAAATATTGAGTTTCTTTTCGCGCTTATGTTATCGATTTTATATCAAGTTCCAAATAATTGTAATTTTTAATTCTTTTTATTATACAATTTATTTTTTATATTATGAATCTAACCGTATGCAATATTTAAAAAAATAAAAGAAAATGATACAACTTTGTATAAAATAATACTTAAAAAAAAATCCTTCTAGATCTGGAATGATTTTCTTGTGATGGCAGAGATTGTATGTGAGAGCATTCAACCACAACTCTGCGTGGAGATTGGTCTGAACCGTGGAGCAAATAAACAATAAACGAGTCCGTGTATGCCATTTTTAATTAAATATACGTCCAATAGTAGCCTTTCGTTGCTTGTAAATATCACATGTACAGCGGTAAACATCACTTATTAAACAGAGCACGTGAGTTATGTTTGTCATTTTCAAACGTACATGTGGGGATTTTTTTTTTTTTTAATTTGGATTAATGACAAGTAATTCTTAACCGATAGCTGGGTAGGAGTTCAAACTGTTCGTGGCAAATGTCTTATCCGTCTTTTTGCCCGTATGCGAAATAGATGTTTTCTGATATCAATATTAAAAAAACTCGGTGTAGGACCAAACTATCTCAGAAGATAGTATTATTCGGCATCGTTAGTAAGTGTCCTTCTTCATGCAATAAAGCAAAACAACCGAGCACGATTAAAAAGTAAATAAAAGAATATTGAGTTTGACAAAAAAAACACATGTCATCAACTAATGGCCAGTTTTGTGCAGCAGAAAAACGATATAATATGTAAAACATTGCGACACAGACCTGCTTATTTTGTTCAACGTTAACGGTAACTGGTATAATTTGTGTATGACCATACATTCTTAGCTTAGATCCAACCGATATGGGTTTGATTGTAGAATAAACGCTTAATGGATTAATATTTTTTCATTGTAACTCAAATCAAAACTTCCTTTTCCTAAAATGCGGTCATAGTTATTTTCTAATGTTTACCGAATTGCCAGACTAACTTTTTATTTTAAATTGACTGTTTAATTGTGTGCTTAATTATAAATTTCAAAATCGACATTACACCTGGGTGGTGCTGTAGTCGAGTGGTAACACTCTGGTCTACCATTCCAGAGGTCGTGGGTTCAATCCCTGGCCGGGGCACTGGAAATTTCAGAAATGCTTCAAGTGTTTCCCACCTAACTAGAGATGTACTGATATGAAACCCAGGTAATTCTCGCGTGTTTCGTAGCTATACACTGAGCACGTAAAAGAACCAAGTGTATCGAATCCGGATTCCTTGTATCTAAATACTGTCTCTTCCGATTGCTGTCTCTTCAGCAAAAAACAAACAAAGGGACTTTCATGGGATATCCTTGACTACAAGGTCAAAAGAAATACATACAAAAATTGCATACATACACCCTAATCTGGAATATAATTATTTTCGAATTGCGGCCGCAAAATACAATTCCTAATGATTATATCTTTTAAATACATTCGAACCCACTGAGCTTGACCTTAACCTTTGTTCAGCCTTCCGGCAGTTCCACGTGACTAGCCAGACGCTGTTAACATTTTAAAAAATTCACAGAAAAAAAAGATAACCATGGGCATATCATTTCCGACGATTTAATTGCTGTATGATGCAATCCATCGCAACGCAATTGCCGTAACAGGACGTCGCGAGATTATTGCTCATGATTACCATAAACATATTTGTCCATAAACAATAAACCACAACATAAATTTGCTTTTTATTAATTAATATAATCATTTTGTTTAATCTGTTTAAGTCTTAACGTGATGCATTGATGTCTAGAAACCACAAACCACGGACACAGAAAATAAATTGATGATGTAGCGCTTTACAACGAAGCATTTCACAATTCAAACATTTTTTCTTTCTCATTAAAACAACAACAATGTAAACTTCGTTTGACACACTAGCATATTCATAGAGTTTACCATGAGAATATACAAAAGATATTTTTTCATCGCTTTAACGCCATCGTTAAGGTTCATAAAAGTTGGTTTTGCAATTATTTAAACGAAGGGATTTATTTATTTAGAACTAGAAATGGCGCGGCAGAGGCTGACGCGTATCCCCACGCCGAATGTTTGACCTAGATGTGCCCCAGGGTTGGTAATGGGGCCATGCATAGTTGAGATTGACCGTATTGTCGTAAGAGAGGTTCAATATCAATTTGAAGTGAATCCGTGTAGAAATGAAGAAATTATAGTAAAAGGCGATTTTGGGTGGGTGTGGTCTTTGTGGGCGGGGCGCCCCAGGGTTGATAATGGATCCATGCATAGTTGAGATTGACCGTATTTTCATAAGAGAAGTTCAGTATCAATTTGAAGTGAATCAGTGTAGAAATGAAGAAGTTAATGTAAAATAATCTTAAAAAATGAGTGAAAATCTCTGACCCGGCCCCACCCCAACCCCAATAACTTTTGACCAAGGGGTCAGATCAAAATTCCAAAATGTGCAGGGCCGCACATATGCTCATAGCTACCATGTGTGTAAGTTTCAATGTTCTAGTGCTAATAGTGTAGGAGGAGATGGCCAGGACGGACGGACTGACGGACGGCGGAGATAACCATAATATCCCCACGCTTTTCAAAAAGCGTGGGGATAATGACTGTAAACTACAGCAATAACATAATAGTAAATTTGTCAAACAGAAAACCATAAAAACCGACACGTCGATATAGACACAACGTCGTGCTGCATCAAGTTTATTATTGGATTACTCTCACCTTGTTGTTGTACTCAAAATGCAATCTGTGTCGTGATGTTTGATGCATCTGATGCACGTTTGAATAACCATTTCCTGATATTGAAATTTTTTGTTGCCGGCAGTTATTGGGATTTTGGATTTATATGAGATGCCCGTTTTATCATATGTAATTTTTAACCAATCTTGAAATAGTCGGTTATTTGAATCTTGCATTGCAGTATGATACAATTTCGGTCAAATGGTATTGCGTTTTCTTTTTAATCAATCTTATTTACAGGACGAAAAAAACATTAGGCCGTTTTATCATTCCTTGTATTTTCAAACAAATACTGAATAATGTGTTGTCAACATCTTTTAAACAAATAATGACAATCGACATTTGCTGTACTTTAAAACAACAGCAAAAATGAACATCATGTGTTCACCTGGGGGATAAAGATGTATTGATATTGTTAATCTATGCAACTCATTGTAATTATGTTTGATGCATTAAAATAACATTACAATAACATGTACACTGCATGCACACAAAAATGTCATGACGATACGTCTTGATATTAACATATGAAATTTTGAAGAACAAATATATTTGTCAAAAATGGTATTTAAATGTTTTGCTATTTGAACTTAGCGGTTGATGCCAATTTAAAGATAGTGTTAATACCTGTATACATATATAACGAATGTCGGAGTTCTAAATATTTAGTTATGTACAGCTCTACAAAGTTGTTGGATTACACATTCGGCTTTAATGGTAAGTGTTACTTCAAATAAGGCTTCATGTAAGAGACAAATATACCATTGCAGGAGACAATGTTTACTATATTGAAATGCATTCTACGAATACGTATGAGCCGCGCTCTGGGAAAACAGGGCTTAATTCACGTGCAAAAAGTGTCGTTTCAGATTAGCCTGTGCAGTTCGCACATGCTAATCGGGGACGAAACTTTCCACTTTTATTTCTTTTTTGTTTCAATGAAGTCTATTTGAAACGAAAATCAAATTTAGGCTGAAAGTGTTGTCCCTGATTCGCCTGTGCGGACTGCACAGGCTGCTCTATGACGGTACTTTACGCACGTGAATTAATCTCAGTTTTAACATAGCGCGGCTTATATCTCCTCAGCAGCCAATTGCATGCATATAATGGTAATAACATTTTGAATGTTCCCTTCCTAATAACACCAATTTGTGTTGTCTTTATTTCATTTCAATCAAAAATAGACGTTTATAATTTAGTTCAAGTCTATGCTGTGTAAACAGTTACTTTTGTACTACAGGGTCTCAAAGTACTTAAAACATGTTTTCGATTGTCAATAAGTAGTTAATTTAGAAATTACTCAAGCATAATGTGTACTCAAATGATAGAAATCTATCGGTAAATTGCCATTAAACCGTGATTCATCAAATGAATAAATTATAAGAAAATATATAAGGTAGTTTTAATGAATTTTTTAATTAATTTATTTTGCATAAATATCAGTTACGGAAAGTGGGGTTTCAACAGTTACGAAAATGGGGGTTAATTTTCGAATGCTGATGCATATATTGCGATTGCCTGTTGGAACCATCCTGGTGTTCATGCAAGGTTAACTACGATGGTTCTTAAGTCCACCTTTCCGTGAAAACTGCTGAGAAAACCTTGCATATTACCTAAAAATGCACATACAATGAACAGTGTCAATCGCAAACAAGCAGGCACTTGCGTATAAAGTCTTCAAGCACTTGTTTAATATTGATTATGCATCAACATGATTAACACCGATGCTAACTGGATATCAGTAGATCATCCTGCGCGTAAGGATACTGTCAAATAAGAATGATAAAAATCGAAAAATCAGCCTTTCGTCGCAATTTTTGAATACCAGTTAATATTTTTCTCACTTACGCAACACCGGCTACTTGCGTACGATCTACCCCCTGAATAACGACATAATTGATATAAACATGCACGCTTGAACAACTTTTCCCAACAAAAAACAAAACATCGGTTGGCACACAACGTGAATATCAAACATTTTAAAATCATTGGAGCATACCTACACGTAGGCAAACAATAAAGGGTAAAGGTTTATTCATTTTATTTACATAAAGTTACGTGATCCAAAAGTTAATGGCCGCTATCCTTGGCATTAAAACGTGTGATTACTTTGCAATCGCTTAAATTGTATATATTGCATCTGTCTGTATAGCTATCTGAACAGTGTGTTAACGTTGTGACCATATTTGGTGACGACGAAATCGGATTTCAACGAAGAAAGATAGCAAAACAGGATGTAAACGTTTTAAAAACATTTGGTGACGGCGAAGTTTGATTTCAGGGAGGACAGACCTCCACACATGATAAAATTGTTCTGAAGTTGCAGCACTTTTTTTTTAAATGGTATGTAGTTTTGTTTTCTTCCTCTTAATTTTTAAATGACACAAATAAGGACGCGCACCATAAATTATACAAAATATTGTGTTATTAGTTCCATTGCATTAGTGCTGAAATATACTTTTTATTTTCTCATAGTATGTCGAAAACAGAGTACCGTTTATGGGGAATTATGCCAAACAAGTCTAATCAAATACAGTTGACAAATGAAACTGCAATTGACATTGTCTTTTTTCAATTGCAATAGGTCTTTTGTATTTTAATGAGAAGCCTTGTGGTGGAGTTGCAATACAATCACAGACCATTGCAAGTTCTTTTATTAAGAATTGCATGATGTCTTTGCCTAATAATAACCTAATAATAAGTAAGCCTATTCACGGAACTTTCTTATACAGAATGTTCATGAAATGATATGAAATGTAAAAGCCTCTTCTAATAATATCAACACCTCTATCTGAGATAACGTCACACGATTTGTTAAACAGTTAAATTGTGACATCGCTGTTGAGATGTTTTTTTTTAAAGAATGTACGATTTAGCAATCAGTTCTTGATGTTATAACGTTTTGTTTCTGTGCGCATTGATCGGGGTTGGGGATTTAATGAATAAACACACAAGATAGCTTATTAGTACAGAATATAAACAATATTAATATAATTGTAATATTTTTCCTTGTACAGTGCGGTAGAATGTAACTATTGGTGAACGTGTTTTTATCTACTCAAGTTTTATATAAAAAAAACACTTGTTATATTTAACAAACAAAAATTCGTTCATTTGTTAAAAAATATTCTGTGTTATAAATACTGATATTTTACAGACAAATATAAGAGTATTATTTATATACGTGTTTTAGTGTATATTAACTATTTCAACCGAACCATATGACCAGATACTTGTCACAAAAACGTGACCGTACTTCATGTGGCTAGATATGCAGATGTTACCATAATTGTTGACGCATTCATATGATTGCCAGAAGGAAATGACAGTGCGGTCAATCAGAGACGGAATCGTCTCCGTTAGCTACGCATCAATTACATCCGTCATATTGCACGTTTTATAAATAAGCTCTTTGGGAAACTTCCATCATGTCAACTTCAGAACAATAGCAACACAAATATTGAATTTGCTCCGAGCCTAGCTCAATTTAAACCCCGGTCAATACAAGTGTGCATGTGATCATTGACATTAAAATGGCGCATCAGCGAGAGAAAACACAATGAAGACCACCCATGTAATTTTGTTTACCTTATGCAACTTCTTGTTTACCTTAAGCCTAACTAGGTTTGTCTAAATGCAATACATAGTACATAATTATAATTATATACATCTCAATCGTAAATGATTTCATTGTTAGTGTTGATTGTTAGGGGAGGAAGGGTTCCACTAAAAGAATTATTGTCTTAGCAGTTAGAAAACAATGATGATGTTATCCTAATTTTTTAGTATGCTTTTTTTTATATTTAAAATATTAATAGATATTGATTAAAAAAATGTTTTGATAATATTTTTACGAAGTTAGGGCTTATTTCAAAAGTTGTATTTATTATGAAAAAGTTGTATCTATTATGAACATTGTTTTGGTGGAACGACGATTGGCTTTTAATTTGATTCAAATATATTTTCAAGTTTGGTACATATCCATGGTGATGGGGCTGGGATTATATGTTTGATATTAAAGGGGCATTTCTAAGCCAAACATGTTTAATGTGATTTAAATATGATGTAAGATGAATTGTATTGAAAGTATGCTGAAAACACATATCACTGTTTGCGAGTCAAAAGTAAAATGTTAAAAACGACATATTAAGACCTAGTTCTTTTTTTGATGACACCCTGGCACACCCATCTCCGCGAATTAAGCAAAACGTGGTATTTTATTAAGCTTATTTTTATTATGGAACCATACGCAAAGTTAAGACCCCGTGGAACGTTAAGACATTCCTTTAAGTACATGTTTAAGCCTTCGTTATTTACCCCCCCCCCCCTCCACCCGACCCCACACCATAAAAGTAAATAATTCCCGTGTATCACAGTGCATCGACCCTTATCAGCGGTGAACAATACACAGACGACGAGGAAAAACATTGATAATCCACCTGACTGAGAGAAAACAATGAGATAAAAAGATAACATATTGTATAATGAATCACCACACTGACTTGCATATACCGCATGTAGGGCTCATTAAATTAGGCATTTAGACTGTGCCTTTAACTACAAAAAGATGCATTGCACAACATATTACATCAATACGTGTGTACGAAAAAGCTTGACGAATGTTTTAACTTTATGTTAAGAAGTCGTATGTTTATTGCGATTGTACCTTAGAAAGAGGTAAATGCGTTTATGCACTGTTTTGCTCATCTGTTATCAAAAACTGTTTTGCATAACACATTATTTAAATAATGATATTATTCTAAATAAAAAGGTAATTTTAATGCCATATGTTGAGAAGATTGTAATACTTGTCAAATTTAAATGCATTGAAATTCCACTTTTGATTGTGTGTGAACAGAGTAAACTTTTTTTAAAGATGTACAAGACAAGATACAGAGCTCTATAATCGTTCGGAATATAACTGTATGAATGTACAGTATAGCCATGGCTGATATATGCGTCGTTAAACGCAGTGAATACGGTAAAAGAAATAAGAATAATAATCAGCAACATCAAATATAAATTTTAATGCATACGATAAATGTTAACTCCTATTTAATAATAGTTTCATGTTTATTAGTGAAGACTCGTTGCTTTGAGTCTATACATGACTGTTAGTCCAAATAAAATAGTCGACAACGACCCAGTAGCTGTCTACCAGATCACATGATCATCAGGTGATGTTCAAAATGGCTGCTTACATGATAGATGTAGTGAATTTGTGTGATTTTTTCGTTCACTTGTGTTTGTTTTGAATACTAAGTTAATAAATTGAGTATCTGCATTAATGTGATAGATTTCATTATTTATATGTAAGCGCTATGTTTTTTTTATAACCTTGCTTTGCATTATTACAGTTTGTCAACCAGTTCCGGATAATCAACAGTTCCGATTAATTTGTATTTAATTTTCCAGAATGCCCCAATAAAAGCAAACAGATAAGTGTCTAAGCTATACATTAGGTAAAGGAATAAATTAACAAAGTTTTAGCAAGAAAGCTTTTGTATTATGCTTGCAAGGGGGATAAATGTGGCAAAAAGTTAACTTCAACGAGTTATGGAGGTTTCGGTAAATGACAAGTTCGGTAAATTGGATTTATATAGTAAATGCCGTGGAGGTTTCGGTAAATTGGTATACATAGGAATTATCGCACCTTTAGTCGATAAGCGTGTACATTAATTGAGTTGTTTGGCACTAATTAAATTATCTGATTAAAATGTAAGGAGTTGATGTTATCAATTTAGAGATGTTTGCAAAGTGTTAATATTAAATGTCAAGGCTTGCAACATATTAATATTCTAATCAAGGGAGGTAATTTATATATTAAAAGTTTATCTTTAGGTCATGATTTTTTTTGTTTTTAATATATGTTTTTATACAATTAGTTGGAAAAACCTTAATTAAAGTGTATCAGATAAAAATAATAATAATTTTATCCAATATATTTTCCTTCTTTAATCATGTTTGTCATAAATGTATCTTATTTATATGTGACTACGCCCTTTTTTTTAAATGAAATTATTCAAATATGTCCTATATAATTATATTGTATCCATGTTTTAAATGTGTCTTATTTATAATATATGGTAAATAAAACGGATTACAAAGTTAATCAGTTAGTATTTTTTTATTCAACGGATTTGTTCAACGGATTTGTTCAGGCAAAAAATGAAATCAGTTATTTTGGCCGTAAATCCCAATACAATAGCCAGGTGCCTGTGTATTAAGCTGATAAGATAGGGATCACCACAGCAGGTTGCTAATACACAGTGTATTCATTCGGGTCTGCTGGCGTTATGTTAGATGTCATTTTTATCAGTTTTTAATTATGTGTAATTTAGTTCGCATCTCTTCGCTTAACTCAACGTTCAATGGCACGCACACTTAACAAAATTATAAAACATAACGCGTATCATTATATTTCTTTTTATAAATTACGTTCACGTATTATATGTTATAAATTGTGTTTTTTCTTGTGTTTTTCTCAACCAGAAAGAAATAATAATAATAATTGATTGCTTTTCGGTGGTCTAAAATACATGCGCTTTTTATTTAAACTGAAATCATTTTAAATAAATCATGTCTCCAATATTTTACAAGAACCCTTTTTTAATAGCATTAAACTTAATTGAAGATCTTACATTGATTCTGTCTTAAATCATCATTTATTATTACTATTATGTTATTTAAATAAAAGCACCAATTATTAAAAAAATAGTATTGAGTTATTTAAATCGATAATTTACTTTCAATACTGAATAGAGTTACATTTTAAATTCAATCTATATTTTTTTTGGTTTGGTACCTACAATTTCCTAAAAGAATTTGTTTTAAAAAGTTCAGAGGTAGCTCATTCATGCCCCTTAATTCTTTACCGTAGACATAGAATTTATTACTCAACTCAAAATTAATCCACAGTTTGCAAATATATGCCCCTGATGTTATTGTAAGCAAATAATAGGTGTCAATAACACCTCATTGTAGGTATACCACCTCTATAAAAACCAATTTACCGAAACCTCCACAGCATTTACTATATAAATCCAATTTACCGAACTTGTCATTTACCGAAACCTCCAGCACCCACCGCAACTGATTGAATGAGTTATGCTTTGAAATGTGCATATGGATATAGAAGGCTTTATTATTTTCAAATAAACTTTTTGCAAATTGAAAACAAATGCCATGACAATCTTTTGAGATACTAATTCTGTTAGTTGAATGACTTTAAATAATTTCCCAAAGGGTTAACTTTAATTGGCTATTTTTGACAAAAAAACTGCATATGCCGTCTAGCCTTACCTGTTATCATACAAAATTAATTCGAATGTAATTATACCCTTTATTTTTTTACATATTCTCACATTGAAACTAAATTCCGAAAGAAATTATTTTGGTCAAAAGAATTAACGTTTTTTGCCGGGTGATTCTAACCTGGTTGACTGACTGTATATATAAATCCATAAAATGCGACATGTTTTTTATAAACATTCAGTTTAATTAGTTTTTATGAATTTTAAAGTTTACATATGGTTATTATGAATGTGAATGTTAAATATATAAATTAATTTTGTTTATGACCAGTTAATAGAAACTGTTTGCAGTAATAATTAATCTTCTTGTGCAGCATAATACACAAAATAGACAATTGATCATCATGCATCAACAGTGACATTCAAAGAGATAGACATTGTGGCATTGTGTCTTTTCTCGATCAACTAGATTTTAAAATGGCCATGGAAAGTGTGATTGTTTATGATGGAAAGCCGGCAGGCTCTCTAACTTTGGACCAAGAAACTAAGGAATATGGCATGGACATGAACATGGGGGTAAGATAGCAAGTACATGTATAAAGATTTAAAAGTATGTGTGACTTAGTCTTTGTCAGTGTTATATTTTTATAGTTTTTATGTTTTTAATTGATTTTACCTTTCATCTCTTAAAGCTCCAAATGGTCAAATTTTTTAAAAATGTCACTTAATGTATTTACTAATTTAATGTTTTAAAGGATTTGAAATTATCTAATATAATTATATTATCAATAATCAATATAAACAAAAATGACCAGTCTCAGGATTTAAACATAGATGCTTTATCATCATTATCTAAGATACTGCAACTTGGCCATTCAGGTCTTTGAATTTAGGAGTATTAATAACTTTGTATTTGATACACTAATTTTCCTAATCATTGATGTGAAGATTTACAACGCTATATCATTGATTCATTCAATATCATCTATGTTAAGCTCAACTATTCATAGAATTGAGCTTTACTACTCGTCCCTTTGTCAGTATCGGCTGTTAAGTTTCACAGGTAACATCACTGTATCACTGTTGCTGCGACATGTATTCAATTGAGACTTCACACATGTCAGGTAACTGACCAAGACCCATAGCTCAGCCTCAAACCTTCAATTAAGCAGAATTGTGCCTCTTTTTGCTGAAAACATTCAAACCAACATTTATGTGCAACACCACCATATCTCAATATATACATATGACATTGCAATGGTATTATGTGTTTAGGCCACACCAAATTGATGTGTTGGTCGTCGGATTTGCCGCACCTATTTTTTCAAAATGTAAAAAAACATAAATATTTTTTTACCGCTCGCACTCATTTTTGTGTCCTTCTGTAACCATAGCGCATGTGTTTTTTTTAATTGTGAAAAAAAAAACGCAATCTCGCATAAACGATTTTGACGCTGAATAGGAATGTCAAATATAGTGTTTCGAAACCTTTTAAATCGATAAATGCAGACGCTAAAAAATTTGATCGAGGCAACCGGAAAAAATGGCTTCATGCTCATGTATGCTGTCGTGACCGTTGTAACAAATTGTGGTGAAAAGTTGCTGCAGCCAACCCTTATAAATATAAACACATCTGCTAGGTTCAGTGATTTATTTGAATGTGTTTGTTCACGTTCAAACATTCAACTATCAGCAGATACTGTTGAAGCATGTTCAATTTCAAACAACATCAGGAAACATGACGTAAGATTTGTTTATGCATTTTCTTCATGAAATGGGCATATGAACAGTATTTCCCTATATGTAGGCAAATTTTTCCTATAACACAATTTGAAGTGAACAAAAAATAAACATAAAATCATTGAAGGCTGGTTCTGAAAGTGTCACAGGGACAATGTTTTATAAGTATTAAAATACATGGTTAACGGAACATGTTTAACAGCTAGGTCCGTGTATTTCAGAAATGTCAAATAAGTTCTTTGTAATGTATTAATTTATTTCAGAAAAATACAATACCGTTCCAGCCATCGATATGCCCCTTTTAAAATAAGGTAGCGACAATGGATTATATGCATGGCCTTTGTCCAACTGTCTGCCATTATTTGGAAGTATACAAAGGTGAAACTAGCTTTAGACTTGTGATCTACATTTTAAAGTTTAAGTGCTGAAACCTTATTTTCGTGCATTTTTATTTGAAAAGTATGTAACTCATAGATATATTATTACTTGTTTGTATACAAAAAAAATATTGTATAAGAATTGATTTGAATGTAAAATATAGCTGTTTAAACCTGTATCTCTTGTAACAAGTTGTTAATGCAATATTTTTCTATCAAAACATGTTTTTTTTTATTCTTCGCTCTTTGCTCGCTCGAGAATTTTCCTGTTTTCATAAAAAATATAAAAAAAATCGCTCGCCTTTTCATTTTTTTTTTTTTTAAATCCACAGACCAACAGATCAATTTGGAATGGCCTTAGTATTCTTTGAAATGTTACTGACCAATACCTATTACTATAACTACTAACTGAGTGACCAGCCCTTTACAAGAGTAATGCACCTTTTTGTTTTTAGCAAAGTCAGCTTAATGTTTGTGTGCATGTACTTGTTTTGGCAACTACTGCAGACAGATATTGGTATGAAAGTTAATCATGTTTGTGGAATCATCATGCAAGGTCACTGACTTAAGACTTTGACCTGCAATTAAGCAGAATAATGACCCTTTCTGTACATTCATATTTTAAATTTGCATGCAACAAATTGAAATCTCTGTTTTTTCTGCATGCATTTAATTGAAACATTTTTCTGGGTCATTGTATGAGGTCACTGACTAGGACTTATAGCACTTATGTGCAGTAGCGGATCTGTGGTCTAGTGGTAACACACTGGCTTCACAATCCAGAGATCGCTGGTTAAATCCCCCGCTGCACCTAACCTACTAACTCGTCTTTCGCATGAGACGTTAAACCGAGGTGCAGTGTACTAGGTGCTATACACCGGGCACTAAAAGACCCAGGGTCACCTCTGGAACGGGGTGTCTCCTGTATCTTGCACTATCCTCCATAACCAACTAACACATCTTTCTGGGGGCGATGGCCATATGGGAGACAATCCCGGTGCACTCGATAAAAAAACAAACAAAAACTTATGTGCAATTAAACAAAATTCTGCTTTGTGTACTAATTAATTCAGCTAAATAATAACTAAGTAATAACTCTCGAGTTTTCAGACACTCTAAGTCTTTGGACACCCTCTTTTTATGCCAGAATAACTATTTTTTGTGACTCCAATTTTATTTGGACACCCAGATTTTCCCCAATAATTATTTTCTTTTAATTTTTGGACGGTTACATTGTTATCAGAAATCAACCTTTTTGCGTTAATCCAGTGACACATTTTGTTTTGGTGCAAATTAACAAATCTTACTACAGTTTATCACATGCCAATGTAATCATTGTACTTTGTGATCAAAGTACAACTTTGGAATATCTTTCAGTAATTATATTCAATGTATTGCAAACATATCCTTAAATATTTAATACTTAACGGTGTGGTATATACAAGTACAAGATATTTTTCATCGATGTTGTTATGCAAAGGAATATAAGAACATCTCGTGCATTAGGTATATTGTCAGTGTGTCTCTAAATTTTCAGAATATTTTTATGCCCCCCTTCGAAGAAGAGGGGGTGTATTGTTTTGCACATGTTGATAGGTCGGTCTGTCCGTCCACCAGATGGTTTCCAGATGATAACTCAAGAACGCTTAGGATAAGGATCATGAAGCTTCATAGGTACATTGATCATGACTGGCAGATGACCCCTATTAATTTTGAGGTCACTAGGTCAAAGGTCAAGGTCACAGTGACTCAAAATAGAAAAATGGTTTCCGGATAATAACTCAAGAACACTTACGCCTAGGATCATGAAACTTCATAGGTACATTGATCATGACTGGCAAATGACCCCTATTGATTTTCAGGTCACTAGGTCAAAGGTCAAGGTCACAGTGACTCGAAACAGTAAAATGGTTTCCAGATGATAACTCAAGAACGCTTATGCCTAGGATCATGAAACTTCATAGGTACATTGAATATGACTGGAAAATGACCCCTATTGATTTTCAGGTCACTAGGTCAAAAGTCAAGGTCACAGTGACTCGAAACAGTAAAATGATTTCCGGATGATAACTGAAGAACGCTTACGCCTAGGATCATGCAACTTCATAGGTACATTGATCATGACTGGCAGATGACCCCTATTGATGTTCAGGTCACTAGGTCAAAGGTCAAGGTCACAGTGACTCGACACAGAAAAATGGTTTCCGGATGATAACTCAAGAACGCTTACGCCTAGGATCATGAAACTTCATAGGTACATTGATCATGACTGGCAGATGACCCCTATTGATTTTCAGGTCACTAGGTCAAAGGTCAAGGTCACAGTGACTCGAAACAGTAAAATGGTTTCCGGATGATAACTCAAGAACGCTTACGCCTGGGATCATGAAACTTCATAGGGACATTGGTCATGACCGGCAGATGACCCCTATTGATTTTCAGGTCACTAGGTCAAAGGTCAAGGTCACAGTGACCTGAAGCAGTAAAATGGTTTCCGGATGATAACTCAAGAACGCTTAGGCCTGGGATCACGAAACTTCATAGGGACATTGGTCATGACCGGCAGATGACCCCTATTGATTTTCAGGTCACTAGGTCAAAGGTCAAGGTCACAGTGACCTGAAGCAGTAAAATGGTTTCCGGATGATAACTCAAGAACGCTTAGGCCTGGGATCACGAAACTTCATAGGGACATTGGTCATGACCGGCAGATGACCCCTATTGATTTTCAGGTCACTAGGTCAAAGGTCAAGGTCACAGTGACCTGAAGCAGTAAAATGGTTTCCGGATGATAACTCAAGAACGCTTAGGCCTGGGATCACGAAACTTCATAGGGACATTGGTCATGACCGGCAGATGACCCCTATTGATTTTCAGGTCACTAGGTCAAAGGTCAAGGTCACAGTGACCTGAAGCAGTAAAATGGTTTCCGGATGATAACTCAAGAACGCTTAGGCCTGGGATCACGAAACTTCATAGGGACATTGGTCATGACCGGCAGATGACCCCTATTGATTTTCAGGTCACTAGGTCAAAGGTCAAGGTCACAGTGACCTGAAGCAGTAAAATGGTTTCCGGATGATAACTCAAGAACGCTTAGGCCTGGGATCACGAAACTTCATAGGGACATTGGTCATGACCGGCAGATGACCCCTATTGATTTTCAGGTCACTAGGTCAAAGGTCAAGGTCACAGTGACCTGAAGCAGTAAAATGGTTTCCGGATGATAACTCAAGAACGCTTAGGCCTGGGATCACGAAACTTCATAGGGACATTGGTCATGACCGGCAGATGACCCCTATTGATTTTCAGGTCACTAGGTCAAAGGTCAAGGTCACAGTGACCTGAAGCAGTAAAATGGTTTCCGGATGATAACTCAAGAACGCTTAGGCCTGGGATCACGAAACTTCATAGGGACATTGGTCATGACCGGCAGATGACCCCTATTGATTTTCAGGTCACTAGGTCAAAGGTCAAGGTCACAGTGACCTGAAGCAGTAAAATGGTTTCCGGATGATAACTCAAGAACGCTTAGGCCTGGGATCACGAAACTTCATAGGGACATTGGTCATGACCGGCAGATGACCCCTATTGATTTTCAGGTCACTAGGTCAAAGGTCAAGGTCATGGTGACTCGAACCAGTAAAATGGTTTCTGGATGATAACTCAAGAACGCGTACGCCTAGGATGTACATTGATCATGATTCACAGATGACCCCTATTGATTTTTAGGTCACTAGGTCAAAGGTCAAGGTCACGGTGACTTGACACAGTAAAATGGTTTCCGAATGATAACTCAAGAAAGCTTACGTTTAGGATCATGAATCTTCATAGGTAAATTGATCATGACTTGCAGATGACCCCTATTGATTTTCAGGTCAGAAGGTCAAAGGTCAAGGTCTCAGTGACTCGACACAGTAAAATGGTTTCCAGATGATAACTCAAGAAAGGTTACGCCTAGGATCATGAAACTTCAAAGGTACATTGATAATGACTGGCAGATGACCCCTATTGATTTTCAGGTCACTAGGTCAAAGGTCAAGTCCACAGTGACAAAAACATATTCACACAATGGCTGCCACTACAACTGACAGCCCATATGGGGGCATGCATGTTTTTCAAACAGCCCTTGTTTAGTATCTAAATTGCCGGACACTAAAGAAATAAATTATTTTTTAGTGTCCCAAAACTTGGAGTTATTACCTTTTACGGCCAATTTTGGTTTTTACAACTCTCTATCTACTACTGATATCCAATTAAAACTTAATGCATGACATTATAGTCGCTGACTAGGGGCAATTACTCTGACCTGCAATTTACCAGAATACTTTCCTTTTTTTGGGAAAATTTATGTAAGGGTGTGCTTTTCCGTTTAATATTTTATTTGTATTGCATGAAGACCAATTTTGGTAGTGCATGGGGCATTGTTTAACAAAAACTAAAGGAACTTTTACTAAAATAGATAAACAGTTTTCACTGACTAACTTGAATTATAAACAAGGTATTGCGCTGAAAATGTAGCTAACATGCAGACCAATCTTGGCATTGCTTTATTCTGGTTTCCAGCTTCTATTGTAAACAAAGGGGCAGGTAATCCAGACTAGCATTGCTTTTGGTTCCAGTCGTATCAAGGTCACTGTTATTAAAAAAGAACAAATGGTCTGCTCAATAACTTAAAATGGTGGTAATTTACTGGCATTTGGTGTTCAGGTAGCTTACATTTGGACCTTATTATGTGGAATTGCATGTTTTGCCAGTTGGGTTAAGGTCAATGTTACTAAAAAATGGTTTTCACTTAATTACTCATCTTTGGATGGAGTAAATGTGCTGAAATGTTGTGTTTAGGATTGCATCTGGGACAAGTTGGGTCAAGGTCTCCTACTGATAATATGCACCTTGTTACCGCCATATAACTTGAGTTTGGATGGAAGTATAGCATCAAACTTTGTGTATAGGTAGGTAGCTTACATGCCGACCTTTCTTTGGATTGGACAGTTTATAAAATTTAAGTCAATAAATTGATTTGATGTCGAAAACACTCTTTCGTGGTATGGCCATTTTTTTTTATGTTAGCTCACCCGAGCACATATTGCTCATGGTTGCTTTTAGGATATCCTGATAATTGGAATCCGGCAGTGTGTGATGTGCACCAGTTAAATTTCTTCTAACAACTTCTCCTTAACTGCAGATTTTAACAAAACTCACCAAAGTAATCCTTATTTGACCATCTTTTATAGTTGTTCAAATGGTTATTGTTCATAACACGTATAGGTCACCAGTCAGAGCTAAAAATAGATTTGGAAAAATGAAACTTTTAAAATATTGTCTGAAATCACAAGGGTCAGGAGTTCAATGTTTGGTCTAAAACATCGTCTGGTTGTCCTCTACTAAGTTTGTTTGAATCATGCCTCTAAGGTCAAAACTTCAAATCATGGCGGTAAGGTCAAAGCTGGCCCCGCCCTAGGGGTTGCCTGTTTTCATTATACTGTATGTATTTATATAGTGAAAACTTTCAACATCTGTAAAACAACACGACCCAGAGGTTTGTTATTTGTCATGTAGCATCTTGTAGTGGTTCTCTGCTTGTTTTTTTAAACAATTGTAAGGTGTTACATATGTGGTGTGTGACATAGTATGGTGCTCTTCTACTAGGTTTGTTCAAATTATGCCCCTGGGGTCAAAATTGGCACCACCCTAGGGGCGACTATTTGTATATATATTTTATACTAAAAACTTGATTTGTGTAATACTACATGAGATAAAAACAAAAGTTATAACACAAACACAACAAAATCTGCACATATGTTTCAACATGTCTCAGGTAAGCGACCGAGGACCTTCAGGGCCCTCTTGTTATTTATAAATTCATAGGTTTATGTTTACAAATACCTCTGTAACTACTACAAATTGTTGGTCATAAATTTATCATTATATCAGATGACTGACAGACAATATACATTATGCTATCAAAATGGATGATTAGTGCAGCGCGCTGTCGTGTGCCAGCTGTTGTTTATAATATGATCACGTGGTTTGTTCGGCACGAATTTGATTTGAGCTGTGCATGAAACCAAACGTGTACGCTGAGGATGAAAAAGCGCTATGCATTGTGTTCACCTATTTCTCATGAACATATTTCAGTGAACACAATGTTCCATTTTACTTAATGCGTGCATTTTACTTTCTTAAGATAGTTGCTGAAAAGGGACTATTTGCTTGTATTCACTTATATATACTTAAATACGGGCAAGACTGTAGCACAATACGAAACAGATACAATATGATTTACACGTTGAATGTTAATGCATTTGTCAGCAATTTACACATCAACAGATCAGAACCCAGAGAAACACAAAGTACAACACTTTCTGGATTATTTCCAATGACTTGTGTAACTGTAATGTACTTCATATTACTTCAATATCTCAGAATTAAGAACCCGGTATGTGCATGCACTAACAACACCACCGCCATTTGCGTTCGGGACAGGTTCCAAACCAGGACAATTATTCTTGTGAATGAGAATTTGTTTCATGACAAGTATTTATTGATAATATTAACAATCTAACAATATTGACATCTTATCCAATTGTAGACGGTATGTTAAGATCTAGTGATGTACAGTTGTGCACTACAAGTAATTTATTGGAAGCGTACCTTGAAATATAATTTAATGTAAGAATCATGTCACATGAATATTATTTTTTTACTTCTATCGCATGAACACTCTATTGGTACTTATACAATAATTGAGTTGCGCTCTGAGAAAAATGGGGTTAAATGCATTTGCGTAAAGTGTCGTCCCAGATTAGCCTGTGCGGTCCCCACAGGCTAATAAGGGACGACACTTTTCGCCTTAACTGGATTTTCGTCAAGAAGAATCTTTTTTTAAACGGAAAATACAATAAAAGCGGAAAGAGTCGTCCCTGAATCTGGGACGACATTTGAAGTTCATGCATTAAACCCCCTTTTCAAAGAGCGAGGCTCAATTTCTTTATTTGTTCAACTGTCTGCTGTGGTCAAACGCGGGACAGCATATTAAAATGCAACTTATACTTTTACGGTTCAAAACAAATGTTGACACAACCCCTGAACATTCACACATGTGTTGCACCGCTGTTGGGGACTGACCCTGCATCTGATTTTGAAGCGATTTCGTGCAATACAAAACAATCTGATAAACAAATTAAGTTAATTGAATCTAATTTTGATTATAATTACATGCAATATTCTATTGAACGTTGATGCTTTCGTGTAACTATTGCATTGTCGTCTAGAAAGCTAGCAAGACATGTACACATCGTGATGTACGATTAAATGCTTGAATTTGTCATTCAAGCATTTAAGCCTTAAAGGATAACATAATTTTTTAAAGAGTTATCGTACGGCCCATTGATTCTTTTGAAAGCTCTTTTCACCGGAGACCAACGAAGCATCACAAAAGTCAGTTTGCATCAAAGTCACGTTGATGGCATAGGGACCCGGCACAGTGTTGGGATTGCATAGGGACCCGGCACAGTGATGGCATAGGGACCCGGCACAGTGTTGGGATTGCATAGGGACCAGGCACAGTGTTGATGGCATAGGGACCCGGAACAGTGTTGGGATTGCATAAAAACATTTATAGAAAAAAAATGAATTGTTTTTTATGCAATCCCAACACTGTGCTGGGTCCCTATGATTGAGGGTACGCATAAATATACTGTGAACGCATTACATGGTCAACCGACCGAAACTTGCCATTAAAAGAATATTTTGATTTAATTGAGGACCAATGCCATTTATTTTGTATCGTTGTGAATGTGTTCGTATTAGTTAGTTTTTTTGTTCTGCTGTGAAGTGCGTTTTATGTACAATAATTGCATCGTCATCTATCAAATTGCGCCGGTAACTCTATTGCTGTGTGTAAAAACCACAATTCGCCTCAAATTTCTTGTTATGAAATCCGTTTTCCTAAAATTAGCATCCATGTCTGCATTAAAACTTAGCAACTCCTCACCGCTTCTTAGATGGAATGCATTGTACATGCACTAGTATAACAAAACGAATGTTGTTTATGCGACGAGCAGAAGGTCTTTGTACTGCGCTATCTAAAGTCAATAAAGTTTGAGATTCGTTATGCGAAAATGGGTCTTATGTCGTATGCGGCCAGCGTAACTACAGACCAAACTGCGCAATGCGTATATAGTATCTACGCTCTCCGCTATAAAGTCACGCAAGTTTTTTTTAGCTCCACTGGCCAAAGGCATCATCATCATGAGCAATTTCTCCTTTTTGATACCGGAAGTCCTGTTTTCAAAACGAAAAAACAAACTCTTCAGAAGGAGTTTTGGTCTATTGGAAGGTCGAGAATGGCATTTGGTACTTAATCATCTCATATCTACAAAGAAATTAAATTTATAAGCTTTTTTTGCCGTTAATATGATAACCCATTAGTTCAAAAGCACGATCGAAAACATTTTTGGTTACACTACACTAAATCATTTTGTATCCCTCCGTGGTCCATTCGAAAGTAGTGCCTATTTCTGAAGAGTTCCTTTTCTCTTCTTGTTTAAAAGCAATTTAGCGATCGCACCCATGTCTTTTGCAATTATTGCCTGCATCCTATGTGTGTCTGCAACATTTTGGTGCATTTCATTGGGGATTACGTTGAAAGATGAACGTTTGGGGTGCTTTTATTGAAGTACGGGGCTTTTGTCGAAATTTCAATTCCGAAACTCTGTTTTCCGAGGGTGCTTGCCTTTGAGCGAATTTTACTTTCTTAGAAGTTGCGAGACCATATATTTTTGAGTGCATTTATTGAAAGAGGACAGATTTATCTTTAAAATGATACCTGTCTTGCAATATTTGATATATAGGAAATATAAGAAAAATGCTTTGTAAGTTGGCCGTTTTATAATGGGACCCTATGGGAAATGGAATTAGTGTATTATAACCTTTTGCATATGCGCGGACCAGTCTAAGACGCATTGTGTCACACCGGTCTTACTGACAATAACGTTGTGACGTCACCATCTATGTATAGAACGGTCTAAGACGTTGTTTACATAATTAGTTACAAGGTCACAACAACAACAACAACAATAAACCTACATGCATGCATGGGAATCAAGTCTTTTTGCGTCCGTTTGTAGATTTTGTTTTTCTCCTGATTTTCTTGTAAACATGAGATAAACCCTATCATTTAGTGCCATTTTAGATCAGATGGTCCCTGCTTACAAAGGAATTGAAGTAAGAACATGTGTTATGCATGTTTTTCTTTATAAACTGAAAAAAGTCGGGTTTTATTAAAATATGTCGAAAGTGACCATATATCCGGATACAAATATTTCGGATGACATGTTAAGTTCATGTCTTTTTTGAAGTGTTTAAACCAGTTTAATAATAATATCTTATTGATTTTAAAAACACAACTTCCACGAACATAATTATTTCAAGAAAAGTCAATATATGATACTGCATGGCGCAATGCACGCTTTTTTTCGCATAAAAAAAAACAGTGGAGCGATACAGGGCCATCATGGCCCTCTTGTTTTGGTCTCATTAGCGGACATGGTAGCTATTGACCATACAGTGCGGATGCGCAAGCTGGTCTGTAGCTACGCTGGTCGTATATGGCATAAGACCCATTTTAGCATGACACGGGTCGTATATCAATACGATGCAGTCGACAGCAATCTACGTTTATGATGGACAATTAAAACATTTTGTAAATTACTGATACTTTTAATGAAATAATGATACTGATATTGAATTTTGTTTTATTGATGTTTTTAATAGGACTTGTTCAGATTTTTGTAATTTTATGAAGTTTAAATACCATTACCGTACATACTTAACAAAATTACAGCTAAAATTTAAAAAAAAATGTTTTCAATATTTTGTTATTTTGTGCCCAACCTGGGTTTAAATCGAGCTCGATCGAAAGAAAAGGCTTATCACTCGGCCATCACTACAGTAATATTGCATTATTGAAGTGAAAGCCATTACGTGCTGACACACATTTTAACCAAAACAACACAAACACTCCAAAATAGTCTATCGTTTCGCTTAACGCTTAATTGTTGTATTACTTTCAAAATCTATTAAAAAGATCCACATCTCATTTCCTAAGTTTCCCTCAACGCGGGCCTTTTTAGGGGCGGGGTCAATGTTGCCTTCTCCACAGCTGACTGACCTTTTCATATAGCAGCCACATATTTTCATAATCGAAATTATGCAGCCTGGTTTCATCGGTTGTCACTATTCTGTTCTGGGGGCCGTTTCATAAACGATCGTACGACCATTTTAACTTACGAGAGAGTTGTGTAATCTTTATAAGTACATGAACTAGCTCGCCATGATCGTCAAATATATACGGCGCTAGAGATGCCAATACAATTAATTAAGTACTGAAAATTTATAATCATATGATATGAACTTAAGCAATTATGCATCTTCGAAAAATGTATCGTATCGTAAATGTGTACTACGATGTTTATTGAAACGGTCCCCTTGAACGTAACCTCTTCCTCCGCATTTCGATGTAAAAATGACGATGTACAGTTCAAGCTTTTCAATCTTACTTCTTATTGTCTCGTAGGTTTGTTTATACCGTACATGTATCTTTCCACTGTAGGTCATGAGTATTTTGTATCGGCACAAACATCATTAAAGCATAGTCGAAAATTTAGTTCCTTCGACTGAAACCACGGTTAGCAGCTTCAAGGTACTTGGTCACTGGCTACAGCAAAGCGGACACATCGCTGACGTTTATTTTTTATCCGTTCGCATTCCAACGAAAACATATACTACATATAAATGCCGCTTATACGATATCATGAAAAGATTCCCCGTTGGATGAGATATGGCACAGAGTCGTGTTGCTTTTTCAATACAGGCAAATCCGCCATTATGTACACACTGAATGATGGTATTCTGAATTTGATGTTGACTTCGGTGAGCAACGTACATTGAATACATGAACAGTTACCTTCGTTTGGAGCCGTATTTCACTCTGTTCGAAACGTACACATAAGTGGAAAGGAAAAATCTCCTTTAAATGTGGTTATTTCGCCTTTACAAATGTCATATTAGCACAAATGATTGAATGAATGTACCAGGCCCATTCAGTATAAAATCAATATACAATACTGACATTCTGACTCAAATAAAAACACACACTGAAAACAGTCATTCTTCAAAACGGCGGATATCTTCTTGTTTATTTCACTTTATAATGTAACCAACTTTATAATGTAACCAATTGTTCAATACGTTTCAGCTTAACTCTTCTAGTATTTACAATGTCATCCTTGCAAAAATACAATGGAGTCGCCGCGAAAAACTCAATCATCAGCTTTACAACCACGTGTTGTTTACATAACATTGGCCATTTGTCGGTGCGTGCGGACCATTAACACGATTTTGATGCGAACCGCCTTTGGTGATTCATCGTTTGCTCTCAGTGCTTACAGGAGGTTGAACTAGTAATATAATCTCTTTTTTTTTAATAAAAAAGTGGTACGAAAAATAATCATAATATTAACCATTATTATTATGTTCCGATGTTGGGGAATTTCCGCTATTTGCTACTCGACTGTATGTTAAGTTGTTTTACACGAACTTCTTTCCAGTGTCTGATATCGATAATCAATGCCCATTTGTTTCAATAACGCTACTTTTATGTGTATGGAATGCAGTTTTACGTTGTTGCACTCTCGCAACTTGTATGTGTATGAAATCTATAATAGTCCAGGGTTGTTTCGCAATCGTCACTTTCTGTGTGTGAAATCTGTATTATTATGCATTTGATTCTTTATTAATCTCCTACCTGTTCCATCGGAGGAGACTATAGGTTTATATCAGGTCCGACTGTCTGTCTGTCTATCTGTGTGTCATTCTTGTCGTCCGAAGAAATCTGGAAACTGTGCTTACTCAAAAGATTCCTAAGCTATTTTGATACAACTTGAAATGTAGAAAGAGGGCCATTTGGGGAATATGCTCGTTATTTCACGTTTTTTGTAAGTCAAAATCAGGATCCTTCGTTAATTAAAGAAATTTAATCTGCATATATGTTGATTAAACTTACGGAGATCCTTTTCTTAGACTAACAAGATACACCCGGTACTGTTTAAATATAACAGAGCTCTTGTTCCGCTAAACAAATGACGAACATTAGCGTTTTATACATTTAGTATTATACCTGAACTATAAATTCGATTGTTTATGGGTGAAATTGGAGGTTTCAAGAGGAAGTTTTGCACTTTTCTGACAGGAATAATTTTCTTAAACTGCGTTTGTTCTCTGCAATAATACTCCATAACTAGCGAATATCCTTTTAACACGGTATAGCTTACCCCTGTTTCATTGGACTGGGGATTTGCTCATAATAAGCGCTTGTGTCCCTTTAATGCGGTATAATGAATCTCTTTTGGATTAAACTTGTCACTTTTCGGCGTTAGCTGTATACGCCAGGTTTTCACCTTAGCCTGACCTTCGTAAGCGACCAATCAATTCGAATATAAATTTTCCCGCCGGTGGGCCTGAAACATTTCGCAGAAGAAAACGTGCAATCTACAAACAGATTTCACATTAAAATTAATATGTTATTCCATCGACTTTCATTTTTTGGGGAAGTATTGGGTATGAAAAGGGATACTACAGTTCGTTTAGCAACGATGTTAACTGCGTATTCAGCATGAAACAATTGTATCTCTAATGATAAGGTTTGAGCAATAGAGCAGTTTCACACTTAATTCTCGACATCAATACAGTTTGTGTGTGCCCCTTTATATCCAGAGGATTGTCAGCGCCAGAGCGTTTGTACTTAAAGGCTATGTTCTCATATTTAGTTATTATTGCCATGCTGCTGTCTGTGTACTAGTATATTTTAGTTCATAAAAGTATCGTTTTTCGATATCCTGATATTAGTGTTGGCCAAACCATATTTAATTGTTTTCGAAATTGAACATTAAACATGTAAAAGTATAAAGTTTTAAACAAGCCGTCGTTCAAGCCGTGAAATCGTGACCTCACTTTAAGCATTGCATTCCGAGCCGCAAGGTATCAGGGTGAGTTCGCGCGGTCTGTACAGGGATCGTTATATAATATAGACGGTATCGCGTGAACTAGGTAAACTGGGATTTTATTAGACCAGATGTTAAATGAAGGTATTCGCCGATATAATTATGGTATCTCAATAAAAGATTCTTAATGTGTTTTCAACAAAACCATGATAAATATTAGGTTTGATTAATTCAACAAGAATTATTCCACCATATTGACCAATGTATTGAGCATGAGCGAGATGATTCCCGATACTGTTAATAATCGAATCAAATAGCAATGCCCGACAAACCACTAAACAGGTTTGTCCGAAGAACGCGCGAATAAATATTTAAAATATTCCAGATACTTTGCATGTGGCCGGTTGACTAACATGTTTTAATTTATACTTCCATTTTTTTTCTATAGATATATGATCAGCAGTATGTAATCATGTAAAATAA